>CAUYRH010109897.1:0-25845 GCA_963574655.1 Perodicticus potto
AAAATGTTTTCACTTAGTAAATGAGAAAATTTCATGAATGGTATGTCAATCAGGTGGATGAAAATATCTCCGATTGTATGTGAAGCCCACACACTGTACCCCATGATTGAATTATTGTACACAGCTATGATTCAATAAAAAAAATAAAAAAGAATTCAATGAATTCAAAGACAACATCACCAAAGATTATGAGACATTGAGACAAGAATTTGCAGCCCTCAAAGATCTCAGAAATACAGTAGAATTCCTCAGTAACAGAATGGAGCAAGCAGAAGAAAGGATTTCTGATACTGAAGACAAAGCTTTTGAATGCTCCCAAACTCTAAAACATGAAGATAAATGGAGAGCAAAAATGGATCATTCTCTCAGAGAGCTCTGGGATAATTTGAAGAAAACTAATATTCACCTTATAGGACTCCCTGAAGGCGATGAAGCTGTTTTGTTAGGCACAGAAGCTCTTCTTCATATGATTATGAAGGAGAACTTTCCAGACATGCCAAGAGATTCTGAAATTCAGATAGCAGACAGTTACAGAACCCAGCACAACTAACCTGAATAAAATCTCTCCTAGGCACATTATAATTAACTTTGCCAAAGTTAAAATGAAGGAGAAAATTCTACAAGCAGGCAGGTGGAAGAAAACTATAATCTACAAGGGGAAGAATGTTAGAATGACTGCAGATCTCTCTGGTAAAACCTTTCAAGCTAGAAGAGGATGGTCATCGATTTTTAATCTCCTAAAACAAAATAACTTTCAATGCAGGATTCTGTATCCAACAAAACTGAGTTTCATTATGATGGAGAAATTAAATATTTTAATAACAATCACATGGTGAAGAAATTTGCCATAACTAAACCAGCTCTCCAGGATATTCTCAGACCTATCCTCCATAATGACCAGCGCAATCCTCCACCACAAAAGTAAACTCACTCAGAAACTTTTGATCAAATTCCAACTTCCACAGTGGTGAAAGGATTAAAAACATCCACTGGACTTTCAAAAAACACGATACTCAAAATTCTACCAGACTTATCTACCAGACTTATTTGCAATTAATGTCAATGGCTTAAATTGTCCTCTAAAAAGGCATAGTTTGGCTGACTGGAAACAAATACTCAGGCCAGATATCTGCTGCATCCAAGATTCTCACCTAATCTTAAAAGATAAATTTAGACTCAGGGTGAAGGGATGGTCATTTATATTTCAGGCAAATGGAAAGCAGAAAACAGCAGTTGTTACAATTTTATTCACTGATACAATAGGCTATAAACCAACAAAAGTAAGGACAGATAAGGATGGTCACATCATGTATTTTAAGGCTAACACTCAACATGATGACATTTCAATTATTAACATTTATGCACCCAACCTAAATGTGCCTCAATTTATAAGAGAAACTCTAACAGACATGAGCAACTTGATTTCCTCCAGCACCATAATAGTTGGAGATTTTTAACACTCCTTTGGCAATTTGGATAGATCCTCCAAATTTTAGACTTAAACTTAACCATTCAACAGTTGGATATAACAGATATCTACAGAACATTTCATCCTAAAAATACTGAATACACATTCTTCTCATCAGCCCATGGAACATCCTCCAAAATTGATCACAGCTTAGGTTGCAAGTTCAACCTCAGCAAATTTAAAAGAATATAAATTATTCCTTGTATCTTCTTGGACCATTATGGAATAAAAGTTGAACTCCATAACAACAGGAATCTTCATACTTATACAAAAACATGGAAACTAAATAAAATTACTCTGAATAATAGCTGGGTCATACACAAGATTAAGAAGGAAATTACCACATTTTTGGAATGAAATGACAATGAAGATACGAATTATCCCAAACCTCTGGGATACTGCAAAGGCAGTCCTAAGAGGGAAATTTATAGCACTGCAAGCCTTTGTCAAGAGAACATAAAGAGAGGAAGTTAACAACTTAATGAGACATCTCAAGCAACAGGAAAAGGTACAATATTCCAATTCCAAATCCAGCAGAAGAAAAGAAATAACCAAAATTAGAGAAGAATTAAATGAAATTGAAAACAGAAGAATTATACAACAGATCAATAAATCAAAAAGTTGGTTTTTTGAAAAGGTCAATAAAATAGATAAACCTTTGGCTAACTAAGCCAGGAAAAAAGAGTAAAATCTCTAATTTCATCAATCAGAAATGGTAAAGGCAAAGTAACAACAGACCCCTCACCTTTAGCCTTGCCTTCAATGTCAAATTTTGTCAACCAACTATGGCCTGTGGGCCAAATCCCACTCCTAACAGATTATCTTTGTGTGTCCTAAAAGCTAAGAACAGTTTTTACATTTTTAAATGGTTAAAAAAAAAAACAGAAAAAAATGTATCAGATATATATGTGGCCCACGATGCCTAAAACATTGACTACCTTTTACTTTCCAAAAGAGGTCTATCATTCCTTGATATATGCCATCTTCCACATTCCTTTTCAGAGCTATTTTTCTGAAGGCAACACTGATAGAAATAAGGCATACTCCCCAGTGTTATCTACCTGGTGAATGCCTATTATCCTGTGTTGCTCAGAACAAATATCAACCACTCCCTGTACTTCAAGAATAAGTTTCCTTGAAGTTCTTTTCATTCCCTTTGGGCACCTCTTATCTATTATAAATTAACTTAGTTTACTATTATCTCAAAGCTTTAACAATGTGTGAGTAGAAATTTTGTCCTCTCTTTACCATTTGTTTAGTCCTTACTACAGGTTAGAAATAGATATTTTTGAAGATAATTTCTTATATAACACTAAAAATTAGCCCTTATTATCTTCAACTCATATCTGAGGAAATGGTCTATGATCAAAGAGTTAATAATTGGTGAAACCAGAATAAAAACTAAGAACTATCAGAATCCCTGGAACAAAGTAGGCGATTAATAAATAGTTACACAGATGAGTTAATGGCTTTCTCTCTGACTTTAGAGCCACTATTCTTTACAAAGTGGTATTGATTTAACTTCATAGTGAAAGCTATCTCAAATTAGATTTTAAAAAATAAAATTTGGCAAAGGGTCATAGAATCATAGAGTATTGCAATTGAACTATAGCTTAAATATATCTAATTTAAGAGTTAATGTGATTATTTCTTAGCTGTCCATTGTATTCCTAAGAAGATTCAGGGCATTTAATATTTGTTCTCTCTCCACAGCATTCTTGTCAAATAATCATTTAGTTAATAAACTACAACCCAAATCAATAATTTAGATATAAGAGAACAGCAGAAAATTGATAAATGACATAGTACACACCCTAGCCAGTCCATATTTATATATTGCTACTGCAAGGTAACCATTCACCAGTGCCAAATGTGTAGAACAATCCAACCTTCCACACAAATTAGTCCCACCAGCCCAAAATGTTACAAAGGAAACAAATTTACCTTTAATTTCTTTTCTTTTTCTGATGTGATGTTCCTGATGAGAGGAAGTACAGTTTGAGAAAATATAAATATAACTATCCAAGTGAAGATACTTAAAAATCCCTTTAAATGTGCATCATGATAATAAGCAGGGTATGGAAATCTCTGCACCAAAATGCTGGCATTATCAAACATCCTTTCTGCAGCTCTGCCATTATGATATATCATGATGGCCTTATCTAAGGAATGCTGTACAGTCAGGAACCCTTCTCTGATGTAGCCTAAGTGGGGGGGGGGGGGAGATCATTGAGATTGTTATAATAAGAAATAGCCTGGCAAACAAAAAAGGCAATACAGATAATTTAGAGTTTTTATCTCAGAAAACAAAACAATTTCATGACCACCACTGTGATTTGTTATACTATATATAATAAATACCCAAGCTAAAATATTACATGAAAGCGATACTTTGTGTAATTTTATCCATCAAAATATTAGATTTACCATTTGATACAGTGTGCAAATATTTGTCCTTCCAAAATTCATATGTTGGGAAAATAATACCCAATATGATAGTATTAAGAGGTGAGGCTTTTGGGGAAATGATTAAATCACAACCACTATACCATCATGAATAAGATTAATGCTCTTATAAGAGGTTGAAGGGAATGTCCCAGTCCCTGTTTCCCTTTTCCCCCTCTGCCATGTATTAGTCCCTTCCAGAAAACATAGCAATGGGTGCCATCTTCGAAGCAGACACTGAATCTGCCAGCATCTTAATCTTAGACTTACCAGCCTGAAGAACTGTGAAAAATTTCTATTACTTTATACTAGCCAGTATCTGGTATGTTGTTACAGCAGCCCAGACACCTCTATGTTCATTTGTAATCCACTGGACATATGGATTAGAAATGAATTCCAAACAATCACATTTATAATAGTACCAAAAAGAACAAAATATCTAGAAATAAACTTAAACAAGGAGATGAAAGATCTATATGTAGACTAAATTGGTGACTCCAGCTCAGGCTCTCATGCTCCAGAAATTGATACAGGTAGCAGTGGGTTTTCTACAGAGATAACTCATCATTCCTAATATGACAACCGAACCTTCTGCTCGCATAAGGAAAATGTATTTTAAACCTGGGAAGAGTGATAATTCTAGCATAGTACACACATTGTTAGCATTAACCTTCTGTAGACATTGGGCCTCTCCCTGTGACAAAAGACTTCACTTGTGGGGGTAAAGGGGCTGCTCTCCCTATCAGCTGAAATGTGGTGGGTGTGTACCAGATTCATAATTGGGATTGCATCCTGAACATAAACACCTGTGACAACAGAACAGGGACCATGACAGTGGAAATATATTCTACAGGAGGTGGTAACTAAAAAGCTTGGTTATATAAAAGGACACCAGATATAACAATCTTAGTAGAAGCAGGAGGTAACTCTGGTTCTCATAAAAGCCTGCCCTTACTTGCCTTTCACCACATTCCCAAATTAGAAGGGCCAGCCCCGTCTACCCAGAGTACCTCACCAGCAAGTAAATTCCTTAGGACCTCAGAAGCTAAGAATAAAGACTCTAGTGAAAGAATGTGCACTTGGTCCTCTTGATGGGGTTCTGGGAAGCAGGCCCTGCTCAATACAGTCCCCAATCCCTGGGATTAGCTATGTGTGAGAGCTAAAGGTGTGAGTGGCTTGACATGTTGACTTCCCCTAAGGAAGGCAGGCCACCTTATATATTTAATGGCTATGTACATCGGATAGCACCATGGCTACACATGTGAGCCATGTTTCCTTGTTTTGATTTTATTTATTACATTTTTGTCTTCCCTCTCTATTTGGTGGAGGTGGGGTACTGTGTCCAAAAAGGCTGGCAAAGAGCTGCTGACCTAATCACCCAACCAGGCACCCCCAGAGGTTGGGGGCTCTTAAGGTTGGGTCAAAGTACCCTACTATACACCTATATTGCTTCCGTCCCCCTCTTTCTAAAAAAGTGTTTTGTTTTGAATTGATATATAAACAATCTTCTAACCATGGTTCATGTGGATTAGTAAAAGAAAACTCCTCATCAAGGATAATATTGTGAACGTAAAAGTGAATAGAACTCAGCCAGGTAAAGCGAGTGAAAGGATGTTCCAGTCAATTACAAGGAATCGGGTGTTCAAAAACATGGCCTCCAGGCCAGAGAAAGTAACAAATGCTAATGGATCTTTGAGCCATTTGGTAGACTTGTAGCAAAATTAGTGTTGAATAATGTCTAATAATGTAAACAGAAGCATAATGAGGATCCTACTGGTAAATGTGGGTAAATGCCATTCCAAGGAGTTTGCATTTTACCTTGAAGTCAGAGAGAGAGAGAATATTGAAGAGTTTTAGGGTGAAAAATATGAATGATTAGAAATAATGATTCTATAATCAATCTACAGAGAGAAAACTGGCTAGAAAGTTTGTCTAATCAATACAAATATGCTGGGAGCTGGAATTGAATATATCAGAGATGATTAAAGGGGTGAAAGTAAAAATGCTTCATGACCTTTTGGGCGGGGTGCCCACAGGGTAAAGGAATAAGCAAAGAGTGAGCCAGATTTCTGTGAATGGCTGCTACCACGTATTTGAAGGACTTTTTTTTTTTTAATAGAGACAGAGTCTCATTTTATCGCCCTCTGTAGAGTGCTGTGATGTCATACAGTTTACGGCAACCTCCAGCTCTTGGGCTTAGGTAATTCTCTTGCCTCAGCCTCCCGAGTAGCTGGGACTACAGGTGCCCACCACAACGCTTGGGTATTTTTTGTTGCAGTTTGGGCGAGGCTGGGTTCAAACCCACCACCCTCAGTATATGGGGCCAGTGCCCTACCCACTGAGCCACAGGCACCGCCCTGAAGGATGTTTTGGGTTTTTTTGTCACTGAAAACACCAACTGTTGAAGAAGAGACTGTGTGCGTGTGCACGCACGTGTGTATGTGTGTGTGTGTGTGTGTGTTTACTCATGTGTGTTAGCAATGAGGAGAAAATGGCAAGTTCATTATAAGTTAGGATCCCTCTGCTCATTGAAGTGGGAATGGCACTAAAGAGTAAACAATCAGATGCATAAATTTCAAATGAATGATAATGCAGGTATAGAGATACGGGGGTTAGAAGCATCAGGTTACAGATGGAAGTGTAGAAGTGGGGAGTGGCCAACGTAGACATTTTAAGGGCAGATTATGCATCTTACCAGGGTACACGTGAAATTTACTACATGTAGAATATAAATGTCTTAATAAGATAACTAAGAAAATGCCATAAATGTTAAGTTAACCAGTTCGATGAAAATATTTCAAATTGTATGTAAACCCAGCACATTGTACCCCATGATTGCATTAATGTACATGGCTAAGATTTAATAAAAAAAAAAAAAAAAGAAAGAGGAGGATTAGAATAGTGTGGTATTAGAGAAGCTAAAGAAAGAGAACATGCCTAAAAAAGAAATCACTTGCAGTAGGAAGAATTCTAATAGGGCCTCCAAGATTCCTAACCAGGTTGGTAAATGTCTGTCTTGATCTCCCCCCGTGAATGCAAACAGGACCTGAGGATATGATTGAATAGTTGCTCTTGTGAGTAGATTATCTTTCATGAAAAACATGAGAATGAATCATGAAGCATCATTCTCTTTATGACTATTATTACTTAAGTTTTGCAATAAAATACTGGAGGGAGATTCTCTTGCTGGCTTTGAAGAAGAAAACTGCTATGTAGTGAATACACTACACTCTACCATATGTCTAAGTCACGGCACTCTACCATATGCCTAAGACATACCCTGTACATTCCTGTACATTAAGACAGTGATCTCTGGCCTATAATGAGCAAGAAAACGGGGACCTCTGTCCTCTAACCATCAATAACCTAATTCTGTCCACAAGCTGAATGACCTTGGAAGATAACTCTGACCTCCAGATAAGAATGCAGCCCAGCCAACACCTTGATTTCAGCTCTGTGAAATCCTGAGCAAACAACTTAGAGATGTCACGACCCACAGAACTGTGATTCATGACCCACAGGCCAGATTCATGACCTACGGAACTGTGAGATAATAAATGGATGTTGTTGTAAGATAATAAATGTAGTTACTTAGTTTTTGGTAATTTGTTATTCAGCTGTATAAAATTAACACAGGAATATTCCAAAGTACTGAAGAAACATGAAACTACAAATGTATCTTGGGCTTACAAATAAGTTTGTTGGTGTACAAGCAGGCTGTTTCAGTGGAAATGGGAGTGAAACTCAGGTTTTACTTTTAAAAAACAGAAAAGGGGATAGAAGGAGAAGTGGATGTTGGCTATAACTAGAAGTGTAAGATAGAATTTAGCAATATTGTTTTTCCTTTTCATTTTTTCTTAAGATAGGACATGATTATTGTCAATATCGTTGTTTGCTGGTAATGGGGAGGATTCAATGGGAGGATTGAAGTTATAGAAAAGAAAGTGGATTATACAAAAGAGGAGGATTTCTGTAGCCAGAAGAGGATAATATTATATACTCATGTAAGATTTTGTCAATATCCAGAGAAAATGAGAAATATAGGAAACCAAATACATTTAAAATGGAAAACATGAAAAAAAGGTAGTTCTCATCTTATAGATTCTTCATTCACAGAAAAGAAGTAGTAAGCTCTTTTCTGCTAAGGAAAAGTTGGGAATTCAAATCCCAGCCTCAAATACTATTCATTACAGAACTTTGACACACATTCTTTATCATGTTCACCTTCAGTTTATTGTGAGTAAAACGAGAATAATAAGCTTCTTCAATGGGTTATTGAGAAGATTAAATAAGGCAATATTTGTAATAAATTGAGTAGATTCTTTACTCAGTAACTGGTAGTGATTGTACAAAGAAGTGGCCAACAGGTGAAGAATATTTTGTAAATATTTTGTAAAATATTATAACAAATATTTTGAAAACAAAGGTAAATTTAGCTTCAATTTCTCACTTTCCCTGTGTATGGAGACATGTTGGGCTGCCATTGGGACCCCCTGGATTACTGAGATTGAGCCTGATTTGGTGGAATCAGAAATTTGAGAAGTGTGAGGACATTTTGAAATAAATAACTTTCTGAAGAATAAGAGAGGGAATTGAATGGGAAAATCTGGATAATTCCTAAGAAAGCTCTCAGGGCTCAGGTGAGACAAGAGATAGTTTGCAATAATTTTTATGTGCCGGTTGTGTCAGGACCGCTGGCAAAGGAGGAGACAATCAGGGAAGTGAATGCTCAGTAAAATTGATAAAACTTCCGTGAGCTAATTGTGATCAGGGAACAATGGCACAAAAGATCCAAAAGACTTCTGGATCGTGTAAGCAACAAGGTAATAAAAGGGTCCAAGATTGATAACAACCAAAGCAAAGCCAGAAAGAAGAGCTAGAATTAAACAGAGAAGCCAAGTTGTAGAAATTTCTATTGGTGTCAAAAGCACATGTGGTAGGAATAACATACAGGAAGAGGAGGACAATGATTTTGATGCTTAAAGTGAAATTTTGAGAGGTAAAAATAGATACAGATTAACAAAATTTTTAAAAAATCTTATATTGTCCAGGATGAGGGCAAGAATTGAGGTAATATGGAAGACCTCCAAAGGAAGGAAGATTTCAAACAAAAATGTAAGCAAACATAAAAGTGACTTTCTGGTAGGTGGAAGACAGTGGCAAGGAATGGTGGGGTTGATCATTGTTTAACCTTGAAGGGATATTTATGATATTCCTATGAATTTTAACTTTAAAAGTGCTTGAGCTAAGATGATATTGGTACATATCTTCTGTTTTTTTTTAATAAGGGCTTCATTTTTTGCTAGTTTTCTGCTCCTGTTATTTGTTTTTTCCCCCAATTTTATCCCTTAAGTTTTTTTTTGTTGTTGTTCATTTGTTTTGGTTTTATTTATAATACACACACATATATATTATTTATTCATATATATATGTTATATACTATATTATTGTTGGGGAATTATTGAGGGTAAAATGAACCAGGTTACACTGCTTGGATTTGCTGGGTGAAGTCCCTCTATTAGTAGTGTCCTGTCCCTAAGAGGTGTGTCACACACCATGGACCCCCACCACCCCTTCCTCCTCCCCCTCCCCCTCTCTCCTCCTCTCTCTCCCCTTCCCCCTCCCCCCACCATGTACTAGCATCAATTTTCCTCATATCAAAATTGAGTACATTGGATTCTTTCCTCTCCATTCTTGTGATGCTTTACTAAGAAGAATGCTTTTCAACTCCATTCAAATTAATAAAAAAGATGTCACCATCCTTCCTGTGGCTGTACAGTATTCCATGGTATACATATACCACATCTTATTAATCCATTCCTCGGTTGGCGGGCATTTGGGTTGTCTGCACAATTTGGCAATCATAACTTGAGCTGTAATAAACAGTCTAGTGCAAATGTCCTTATGATAAAAGGATTTTTTTTTCTTCTGTGTCGATGCCAAGTAATGGGATTACAGGATCAAATTGGAGGTCTAGCTGGGGTTCTTTGAGGATTCTCTATACTTCTTTCCAAGGGGTTTTATTGCTTTGCAGTCCCACAAGCAGTGTAATAGTGTTCCCTACTCTCCACAACCACGCCAGCATCTGTAACTTTGAATCTTGGTGTTGTGTGCGGTTGAAATCTTCAAGAAATATTAAAGTTTTTGCTTTGTTTTGCATGTTTAATACTATCAGTATTTTTATTATGTTTTGCCAAATATTTTTCAGTAAGAAAGACAACATTAAGAAGCTAAAATACTTGTGCTACAAGTGAGCATGGCCACCGTAGCAAAATGTGATTTTAAACAAGGTACATTTTGAGTGTTTAACACATGTAGGGAATCAGAAAATGTTAAATAGTCTCTGACTATTTGGAATCTAGAGTACAGAGGTACAAAAAAATCCCGAATTCCAAGTATAGAGAAATGAGTATTAGTTCCTCCTTTTGTTCAGTTAAGAGAAAATTAAAAATTTCATTAAAATGTTTTTAACTTGTGCTATTGATGCAACATCTTTAGAGACCCATTAAATAAACTTCACAATGTATGAGTATTCCTCCTTTAAAATATGGAGGTACAAAAAGGTGACACTGGTAAATCTCTATAGCATATTTCCTTAGAATTATTTTTCAGAAATTCCAAATCAGTATCTTTTCGTCAGCTTCAGATGGTGTCTACAACCTCTTTTAGAGAGATGCCATCCCTATAAAACTGAGAGGCCTCAAAGAAATATGTTTCCCCGGGAAGGGCTGGAAGCTCATGACACACACTTTACACCTGTTTAGATAGCTTGCCATTTTACAGAGTTGCTTGCAGTTTTCACTTGGTGTAAATTTTATGTTCAAACTGCTGACTAGCATTGTTTAGCAGAAATGTACTTTTCCCAAATTTTGAAACTCGATGGCCTTTTTTAGTTCAACTGCACCCTTCCACAAGTTAAAAAAAAAAAAAAGTATTCCCATTATGTGGCCATGTAATCAACTCTATTCCGTGACCCCTACTGTGTCTTACCTATAATTGAAAACAGCTTTTGATAGTCAAGCTTAATTATTTTTACAGGTTCAAGGATCTCTTTAATAATCTTTGCTGTGGCTCACACCACAGAAGCTATTTACACTGCATGCCAATCTGGAATGATAAGAATTCTGCCCCGATATTCAAATCTATTACTTCTCTGGGTATTCATACAAAGGAAAAAAGTGAAATAAAATTGGTGGTATTTCCTTTTTCTTTTTTTTTTTTTCCATTGTACCAATAGTAGCATCACAATATTAAACTCATAAGTAAAGATTCCAAATTAGGCTCCTTATAACTATCATGTTTTAAATTGGGGAATAACCTGGCTTCTAATGTTTATGTGGTACAAGTATGGACTAAGGATAATTTTTTTTGTGGTATAACTGTGCAATCATTCTATCATCATTTTTTGAAAACTATTCTCTCTCCATTCAATTACCTTTGCATTTCTGTCAAAAATTGACAATCTAGTATTTAATTTAATAATTAAGTATTAAATTGATGTGAATTTTTAAGTTTATAATACATTTATGAATATTGTGAGTCTATTTTTGAACTCTCTATTCTGCTCCATTTATTTGTCTGTGATCATGCCCCAATAGTATATTTTTATAAAAAGTGTTAAAATTGGATAATGCATGTCTTTCAACCATGATCATCTTTTCAAATATCATTTGCAATTCTATACAAAGTTCAGAAGCAGCTTGCCAATTTACAAAAAAAAATTGCTTGTAGGATTTTGTTTGTGATTTAAGATATAAATCAATTTGGGAAGCTCTAATATAAAAAATACTATTTTAAATTTGATTTAAAATCATTTTCATGAATAGTGAACTAAACCTTTTAATGTCTTGTGTCAGACTTACCTAGATTGATTGATATGAATGACTGATTCTTATTGAACAGGACTATATATGCAAGACATTGTAGTTTTGTATATATTCATTTAAACATTTATTAATTGGTGCGCATTACTGCCATTGCTTAACACTAAAGCACAATGTAAAGAAATATTTGTATAAACTTAGTATAAAAGTACTAAAATGATCATAGTATCGTTTCTTAGAAGTAGAATTGCTAGCACAAAAGTATGTGTGTTTAAAAGGTGAATAGAAATACACATTTAATCGAAAATCAATATTTGCATAACAGATAAATTCTCCCATTTCTCCCATCTCTCCTTATTTTTACCAATAGTTTTTTTTATTTGTCTTAATTTTGCCATTCTGAAAGACAAAGCAAAGTTTATTTTTTCTAAGATAGATTACTAAGAGATGAGAATATTTAATATATTTTTCTCTGCTAATATTTTTCTGCATTTTTTATCCATTTCTTTCCTCTGTCATCTTTCAACTTAAATCCCAGGTTTTTTTGCATTTTATAATATTGATTTTTTTCATGTTGCATACTTTTTCATTGCCTAACATATTATTTTGATTTGATATTTATTTAATTTTGTTGATATTTTATGTAATTATAAAGGCAAAAATACTTTTAAATTTTGTTTTGTTTTTGCTTTACAACCTAAGAAGTCACTCTTTAAGTAAAACACACCCAAGCATTTTCTAATATTTTCCATAATATGTTAATTCACTATTACAGTAATAAAGTTTTATTGCAAGCAACTTCAAAATGTCAAGCACTTTAAACAACACACTTTTAATTTTCTTGCTTATAGGGCTATGAGTCAGCTGGAGATCAGTTAAACTAAGCTGTGATTTGTTTGTTTTGTTCCAAGTTGTAGATTGGGTACAAAAATACTCTAAATATTTCTTTGGTCTGAAGCCAAAGCCCCCCTGGAGATGTCCTTGACACAATAAAGGCAGAAAGGTAAAACAAGCCAAATTTCACAAACACAAGTAAGATTCCTACTCACATTTTGTCTTCTTGTTTTCCATTGGGAGACAAGTGGTCAAACCCAATCTAAAGCCTGGACAAGGGTGGGTAAGTAAGAAAGAACACATTTTGAATATGTAATACAGTTAACCAAACTTGTTTCAAATTTTCGCTTAAAATTTATTTTTATTTTGGATCTTATAGCCTTATTTTTATATATGATATTATGTAAAGGTCCTCTTTTATCAGTAGTATTTCTTTATAGAGAGAGATTAATTTAAATACATTAAATTATTTGAACATGATTCATGAAATAGTCTATCTCTTAGCCATTTTCTAAAATGGCCCCTCAATCATATATTGAAATATCACATATTCTGAATTCTAATCTCCCACCATTCCTACCCTACCAGAATAGTATTATATTCAGTGAAAATTTGGACTGAATGGGAAAAGTGCCTTGTCTTTATTCTTTACTCAAAATACAGTAGAATCTCCCCAGTTGACCACCTCCCTACACTGACCACCTCCTTAAGTTGACCTAATTTTCACAGACAGGGCATGGACCAGTGTACACATCATCAGTACAATAGGCCAATTTCCTTATGTTAACCACTTCCCATGATCAGTTTATCACAGTCCTTAGGGTGGTCAGCTTACATAGGTTCTACTGTATTTACCTTTACAAGAGGAGATGTGAACTTTTCTGGGTCAATATGCCTAGAGTACCCAGTTATTTATTCAAATACTAATCTAGGTGTTGCTTAAAGCTATTTTGCAGATGTGGCTAACATATATAATTAATGGACTTTATAAAGGAGATTATTTTCAGTAATGTGGGTGAGCTTCCTTCAATCAGTTGGAAGTCTCAAGAGCATAAACTAAGGTTTTCCAGAGGTAGAAAAATTCTGCTTGAAGACGGTACCATTGAACTCTGCCTGAGTTTCCAGGCAGAGAACAGCTACTGATATACTAGAGTTAGTTGTCAAGTTACATGTAAGAAACCTACTGGAAATAGCATTGGAATTGCATTTAAATAGGGTCTAGTTTGAAAGAATTGACATCTTTACAGTATTGAATTTTCTTATAGAAGAAAATGAGATGATATCATTTGGGTCACTTTATATTCTTTTAATAAAATTTTATACATTTCCGGCCCAGGCTTGTCAGTTCATTAATAAATACAGCTCTTGAGCTATCATGAATAAGCTTTTATTTCTATTCTATGTTTAACTTGTGGCTGCTATGACTTAAGGTTCTTATTTTTCCATATCTTGTATCTGCCCATATTGTCAATTTTTTTTGCTACTTTCTTGTTGGATATTTTAGATGTTTTTTAATAGAAAGACTATTGTTAGGGAAAATGTCTTCTTTTCACCGAGAATAAGTCCTTTCATTTAGAAGGAGCTCTCCCAGAATAACCCTCCCACACTTTCTTTGGCTTCACATTCACTCATTGGCAGAAGAAAGAAACTGTATATCAAATATAAAAAACTTTCCCCTGTTAGCAAAAAGTAAAATAAATACACTGAGCATTTATGCTTAATTGTATTCAGGCATTTGGTAAACTCAAGGTTATAGGCCCTGCCCCTGAGGGAACCTTGGGATGGGATCCACATGTCTTTTGACAAGGCTTATATTTCTATTTCTGAGTTTTTATAATATGAAGGATACATGTTGCAATTAGAACCACTATTCCCTGGTATCAGAAGGGAGTATATTTCTTCCCCATCTGGTACATTTCTATTTCTTTCTCAAAGTTACCAGAAACTAGGTAGGGAAGATGAGTTGTTAATTGAATGCCGTAGCTGTTCACTGAAATAAAAATTATCAGTAATGAATGATGATTTTTCTCTTGTTCTTTGTGTTATTGCATTAAATATGATTACTATTAAAATTATGAAGACTGGTCACAATAGGAGCCTTTTTCATTTTGTACCTGGGATGACCCTGTTTTAAAATCATGAAAGCATATCTGCTATCAGTTTCTGGTACATTTATAGCTACTGATTTTAGAATATTTCTTTTCTGATATTGTCCCCCAAAGTGTGATTATATTGCTATGAGCATAACTTATCTCCTCTATTACATCAAGGTGATGGTTTTCTTTAAAATATTGAAATTTCAATAAACATTTGAGATCACAGTATGTGGAGATTTAGATCAGCAGCTTAAATGCTGTGTGTGCACAAGGGCACATGAACGTGCAAAGGACAATCATCGCAGCGACGATGAATTAGACACGTTTGTCAATAGGCATTTCTAACTTGCCTATCAGTCTATTAATCAATTGTCTTTGGGGCACAGTTTAAGGATGGATAAACTTAAAAATATCAATTCATAAATTTTTTTTCCAGTTTTGTATTTCACTTCTATGTTCCTCCTTATTACTCACGTGTGTTCTTGAAAATGAGCATTGTATGAGAGGTGCCTGTGGCTCAAAGGAGTAGGACACCAGCCCCATATGCCGGAGGTGGTGGGTTCAAACCCAGCCCTGGCCAAAAACTGCAAAAACTGCAACAACCCCCCCCCAAGAGAAAACAAAAACCTGAGCATTGTTTTGAATGTAAGTAATATTTAGTAATTGACATAAATGTTACTGTAACTTTTTATTCTGCATTTATTATTTTTACAAGTCATTCATCCATTTTACTTTGTGTACATTTAATACTTTCTTCTAACTTGTCCGCATTACTCCAGTGATGGACGTTGAAACTATGCACCTTGAGAACTATTGCTCCAACAAACATCTTTCCTCATGTCCTTCTGGAAATTTTACGTGAAAATTGCTTTGGGATAGAGACAATGATTTGAATCACGATAGTAACGTTTGCATGGATGTTGAATGTGAGTAGATACGCTGAGTTATTCAATGTCTTTACTATTCTATATTCCTTCCAGTAGGAAATGAAAAGTCCTAAGTGAGTAAGCACTTGTCTCTCACCTTCCGGCACTATTTAATTTCCTAATTTTTGCTTTTCTAGTGGTCTGATTTATCTTTTGCCTCATAATTTAAATTTCAAACCTCTGATTTTCAAGCACATTAAGCATTTCTTCAAAATCCTGCTGTTTTTGTTTTTTTCCTGCAAATACTTGATAAATGCTATACTTCAATAAATTATAATGTTCTTATTTCCTGTACATTCTTTTCCTAGTGGGATTAGTGTCTCTCTCTGCTGGAGATACACTGTATATTGGAACCCTTTGATGATTTCTGAAATTATAAATACCATCTCTCATTTAGTCATCTCAGTTGGTAGTTTCTTTAAAAGAATATTATTAATTTTGATACAGTTAAACTCACAATTGCTAGGCGCAGTGGTTCATGCCTGTAATCCTAGCACTCTGGAAGGCCAAGCCAGGTGGATTGCTTGAACTTATGAGTTCAAGACCAACCTGAACAAAAGCAATGCCCTATCTCTACTAAAAAATAGAAAAACTGAGGCAAGAGGATACTTGAACCTAAGTTTGAGGTTGCTGTGAGCTGTGATGCCACTGCACTCTACCAAGGGCAACATAGTGAGACTCTATCTCAAAAAAAAAAAAAAAAGCTTGAATTAACAATTTTGTGCCCTATAACATTGCTTTTAAAAGTTGAAGAAGGTTTTCCTTATCCTAAATAACATTTATAAAATAATGTGAAAGGTAATCCGAAGATACTATATATTTTTAAAAAGTTGATTTTAAACTTTGAGGAAGTATTCAATAACATGAATCCTTTCTGAACAATTCTATCTCTTTAGTATACATTATTTAGTCTGTATTTCTGTCTGTTACAAAGTGTATACTACTAAATCCAGAAACAACTAAAAAAAATGAATAACATATTTATAACAAAGTAGCTTAGAAATATGAGAAATAAGAATCACAACAGTAATATAAGAAAGATTGGGGTTATTTAACCACTCCAGAGACCCCTTTCTACTTGATGGTCTCATCTGCGGCTCATCCCGTACTCACCGGTGCTCAGTATCACGAGCCACCTGTTTCCTCAGACCCAACAACAGATCCTGCCTCAACCTCTATGGTTTGTTTAGTTCTGGCTGAAGGGTCCTCTGAAGATTCAAGCACAGTTTACTCCCTCATTCCCTTTTTGTCCTTTCTCAAGCATCACTGTCACTCATATCCTTTCCCGCAATTGTCCCCTAAAACACTTTCTCACCTGTTGGCTAATCTCCTCAAGTCATATCACTCTCTACCTCGGAATTATTTTAATTGTACATGCCATTCACTTTCTGTCTTCTCAACTAGAAAATAAACTCCATGAAGGCCAGAATTTTTGTTTCTTTCCTTTTCTGCTATTTGCCTATCACATCGAACAGAACTTAAAGGGCGATCTCTTAAATATTTAGTGCTTAAAAGAGTAAAGCAGTAAACCCAAGCTGGTAAAAATTCATAGATCCCTTTTAACCTGATAATTTTCAAGTATGAATGAAAGCTACAGGTATGCTTTTGTACGTCATAGGGAAAACAAAATAAAACAAACAATAGAAGCTTGTTGGTTGTCTTAATTCACCTTTTAAAAATTTACTAACAATTGTAAGTATGTTATCTTGATGTTAAAAAGTGATTAGAGATTATTAACAATAGACATTTCCCTGGAGACTCTAAAAGCATAGGAAATCAGGTACAGAGATCAAAATCTACTTTTAAATTTAATATAAATCTTCTCATTTGCAAAGTACTATATATATATATGTATATATAAAAAACACAACACAATATGTACTTAAACACATGTATCTGCATAACATATACAATGTGTGTGCAATGAAGCAAATCTCTTCTCATGAAACTTATTTTCTAGTAGGGGAAATAGACAATAAACCATAGGAATGACTAAAATAATACTACACTATATGACCTATTTTTCTGAACTAAAAGTAATGCAAAACATACAAAATCAGAGATTTGTATTTCCTCTAAAAACTGGGATGAATTTAGCAACCAATTTTTCTTCTAACTAAGATTTCATTAATTTCATAAAATATAGCAGTGTGTTTATTAGCATACTGTGAAACATTACCATAGATGATTATAATTAAACTACACTTATCAAAATAATGAATAAAGCACATTTTGTGGTACAGCAGTGGTGATGTTTTCCATATTTATTTTTTCACTAACTAATCTGCCAAACTCAGTAATCTCTGGTGAGTTTCTCAGTCATTAGTGTAAATTACTGTGGGTCTATCCTAATAATAAATAATAATAGCAATTCTGGGAAACAAAACATTAGCAGTTTAATGTCTAAACATTTTTTCATGGATAGTATAAATTAAGAGCACAATGAAACATTTTCATTCAATTAGAATATGCTTCTTGAGGGTTATAAGGTAATTTAAAAAGACTGAAAATAATGAATATCTCAAAGCACCTGAATGTTAGTGCTATCAGCAAGTATTTATGATGTTCTAAAAAGAAGGTTTGTTACATAATGCATCCGCCAAAAGGGAGGGCACAGCATAAAACCATCTTTAAACCTAAGATGGCTAAAATGCCTTGGATTGGTCCAACCACTCTCTTCACAATCTGAAACTGAAATCTACTATGCCTAAATTCTAGTATACAGAGACCATAACTATCAACAAATCCTAAAAAGTATGTGAATAAATTCATTATTTTCAAATTGTAGTAGGTATCAGTTGAAAACCTACTATGTGTTCAGCACTTGTCTATTACACTGTTATATATGTATTACACTGGGAGGTCTAATACTGAACAACACAGAGCAAACTTCTTTGCCTCAGTGAAGCTCTAAGTTGAATTTGAATAGAAAAAAGTGATAAAGATCAAGTTTTTTTGATTGATTTGATTTATTACTTTGCATCGTGATAAAATCAAGATGTAAAATAATATAACATGTAATCTCAAGTGTACTAACTGTATTCCCAATCGACCCCCTTCTTCGAAGCATCTGTCCATGTTCTGTTCCCAAGCTTCCCTCACAGCGAGATGTATCCATATGATATCTCAAGAGGGTATGGTAAGCAAAAAAGATTTGTTCCTCTTCGAGGCTTGGTTAAGAAAACATCGATATGGGTGTGCCCATGAGAGAATTAGTCAAAGGAACACATTCCAGCTTATACTCTGGGTTTACCCAGTACCTGCAAATATACGCTTGGACTGAGACTATCATTTGAATATTTTGGAGGTGAGACATAAATTTTTATCATTCTTTAAAAATTCTATTGTTGGCAATAATTGTCATTAATTGTCCTCATATCAAACTTGAGTACATGGGATTCATGCTTCTCCATTCTTGAGATGCTTTACTAAGAATAATGTGTTGCACTTCCATCCAGGTTAATACAAAGGCTGTAAAGTCTCCATTTTTTTTAATGGCTGAATAGTATTCCATAGTGTACATATACCATAGTTTGCAAATGCAACTAGTGTATCATGGTTTCTTGTACCCTCAATGAATCCCCAACAATAAAAAAAAAAAAGAAACCATCAAAAAAAAAATTCTATTGTTGTTGTGTTGCTTTGTTTCAGCAACTCAGGCTCACTCACCCGGATGGAGGAAGTATGTGATATGGCGTTAAATATTAAAGAGATGAGGCAGGTAAGAGCACACTGGGAAACCCTTACTTGACTGCCATGTTTGGCTGCTGCCTCGTGGGACAGAGTGTCTCATCAGCCTCATGCCTCCAGGTCTGTTCTGCCAACAAGAAGGAAAGTACTAATGGGATCTGTCTAAATGGAGGGATTTATGTTGGGGATTAATTGACAACAAAAACTTTTAAAGACTTATATGAGACATATTTGCTTATATACTTTTGGGTCAAATACCATTCACATGACCTCTCTTGACTTGAAAGTAGATTGGGAAATGCACTTTTTATTCCATCCATGGAAATGTCATTGAATTTATCTTTGAGGCATTACTACTGACATTTGAAACTTTATTTTCTATAGAATTTTTATTTAGAATGAGATTAAAAAACAGTAAACACAGATTGTGTTTAGACTTTGGTTATCATTCCAGGAACTACACCAACTAAATGCAAAATTAGACTATCTTCTCTGTACCTCAGTTTCCAGCATGTAGTCTGGCTACAACAGTACCAATTTCAAAAGTTTGTAATGATGATTAGATTTCATGATATATGTAAAAGTTCTTAGCATATTATCAGCTTCTAAGGCAGTGGGGTTGGTAAACAAATGAGGGAAAAGATTACTGATTGATACAGAGTTAGGTAACTTGGTTCCTGCTCTCTGCCCTTAGCCGGTCCCCTTTGTCTTCGTTCCTATCACTGAGCTCTCACCCTACCTGTGAAGGAGAGAAGGGCATGTCTCCCCACCACCAGGCAGAAAGGGAGAAGCTGAAGGCTAAAGTAGCACGGCTCTCCCCTACCAACCCCCAGAAGGAAATAGAGAAGCTGGGAGCCAAGCCAGCACACCTACACCTTCAGGCAGGGCAGCCGGGTGGGTGGGACAGGTCATGACTGGCAGTGTCAGGGGCAGCAGCTGCTGGGGTAGAGCTGAATTCACACTGAGGGCCTGTTCCCGGTGAGCTTGGCCGAGCTCTGGTGCAGGAGGGCCGTGAGGAGGTGGAGCACAACCCAGGACAGTACCCCCAACTCAATAAGAGGATCAATTTTGCAGGATATGATTTACTAGTCTTTTTTGGTCTGAAATAAAAAGAGACAGAAGATAGAAGCTTTAAAGCAAGAAGACAATTAATTAGTGACATTTATGTGGAAAGACTTTATAACACCAGCAAGACAAGTTCCTTCAACAAACTGGTGCTTACTGTGCCTTGGGCCCTGAGTGACACAACGTGAATAAGAGAGATGTGATGCATCTAGAAAATAAAGGGGAATAAAATCGGAGGCCTACGGAGTTAGAGAAAAAAATCTGAGAAACAGATGCTACTGAAAGGAGGTGAAAAAACTACAAAGTTTAGTAGAAAGCTGCCGAAGGGAGAAAATAAATGTGTAATTGGCAGATACTCTGATTTGATTACATTATGCATGTCTAATAGAAAGTTAAAAATTTCTCCCCTTTTTAAAGAAAGAAACATTTAAATCCATTTAGTGGAAAAAGAAAGAGAAATACAAGGAGAGATAGAGAAAAAAAGCAATTTTGAAGAGTTAGAAGCTTTTCCACAGGCTTCATAATTTATGCCAGCCCCATGTTCTTAGTGTCAGTTCCGTGTATTACATCTTGTAGCCTTTTTTGATCTGAGGAATGAGTATGCTTTCTATCCATTGGCATGAGAAAGGCCTTTGGGTATTTTAAACATGTGACATTCAACTTTATTATAAAGATAGCTTTTTCTAGCAGCATAGAGGCCTTGCCTGGATAATTTCCCTTGCCTTTGAGCGACCTCCTATTCATACCAATCAGCTCATCTCACGTTACACTCAGCGATGACCAGAAAAAAATTGCAATTTTTATCTAAAGCTATAATGCCTTTTTAATTTTCTTAGACCCACTTTTTTTACACAAATAAATGTGATTCTGAAGAACACTGTCATTTTTTATTACCCTTTAAAATACACATTGTTCATTCTCAACTCAGGAGTCCCTGTCTGTTGAATGAACATTGTTAAAATGTTCATACTATGCAAAGCATTTTACAAATACAATGCAATCCCCATCTGATTGCTAGAATTATACTTCAAAAATCTACAAAAAATAATTCTATGCTTTCTTTGAAATCACAAAAGAGGCTGAATAGCCATAGAAATTGAAACAACTATGGAGGTATCACATTATCCGACTTCAAACTATACTACAAAAAAGTATATTAATTAATTAACCAAAAAAGCATGGTATTAATACACCTATGGATCAGATCAGAAAACGCAGATATATGGAGATCTCTACAAATGCTTTGGGATAGAGTATGTGATGGTCCATTATTTCACTTTCAAGAAATACAGTTGACAGCAATGTCCTTTCTTGACAGCGATGTCCTTTCTCAACCACTTGTGTGGCCTATGGGTATTCCTTGGTGGGGACGCATTTGTTCCCATCCACATGGCACTGAGTTGGCATCAGCTATGAAGCTGGGAAGAAAGCACTATCGAGTGACGCTTTTCCATGATTTTAAAAGTGTGTTAAATGACCCTTAAGACTTTGAAATAGACCAAAACATCTTTTAATTAAACTGTTCTGGGTTATACTATTATATGGAGTCTGTGGTTTTTACTCTTTTTGAATTATTTTAATACTCTCTCAGATGTAGAAAATGAATAGTAATGTAATGTATTCTATTCCCTAGAAAGAGAATAAGTATTATACTCTCTGCTTCTATGAGTTAATTGTTTAGATTTTATATATATGTGAGATCATAGAATATCTTTTTGTGTCCAGTTTTTTTCACTTAGCAAAATGTCCTCCAGTTTCATTCATATTGCCATAAATGGAAAAATTTGCTTCTTTTCAGATAATATTTCATTCTCTCTTCCCTCCCCTACACATATGTGTAGAGATAGAGATCCCTTTTCCTGTTAATATTCATCTATGTACAAATGCTAAGATTGTTCCATATGTTGACTATTGTGAATAATGATGCAATGACCATCACTTCGTTCGTTCAACCTGTCCATGAACATGCTATGTTTTATCATTTGTTTATATTCTTTGTGATTTTTTTCCTCAGAGTTTCATAGTTCTCCTTGTAGAGATCTTTCACCTTCCTGTTAGAGTCTTTGTAGCTATTGTGAATAGTACTGAATCTTTGGTTGGACTCTTTGACTTCACTGTTATTAGTGTATAAACACGCTACTGATTTATATACATTGATTTTGAGTCATGACACTTTGCTGAATGTATTTTTCAAGTATAGGAGACTTTGTGGAATCTGTAAGATTTTCTAGTTTCAAGATCATATCATCAGCAAAAGATCAATAGTTAGACCTCTGCTTTCACTACTTGTACTCTCTTAATTTTCTTCTCTTGTCTAATTGTTTTGGCGAGGACATCCAGAACTATGTTCAACAGAAGTGGTGACAGTGGCATCTGTATCTTGATCCAGTTCTAAGGGGGATGCGTTCAGCTTTTCCCCATTCAGTATGATGTTGGTTGTGGTTTTGTCATATATGGCTTTTGTTATTCTGAGTTTGTTGATGATTTTTATCATGAAAGTATGATGGATTTTTTCAAATGATTTTTCTGTACCTATTGAGAGGATCATATAGTCTTTGTTTTTACTTTTGTTTATCTGGTGAATCACATCTGTTGATTTGTCTATGTTGAACCATTCTTAGGTCCATGGGATGAACCCTACTTGGTGCTGCTGTATTATTATTATTATTATTTTTGGTGTGCTGCTGCACTCATTTTGCTAGTACTTTACTAAATAATTTTGCATCAGTATTCATAAGGGATACTAGTCTATAGTTTTTGTTGTTGTTGCTGTACTCTTTTCTGTATTTAGTATCAAGGTGAATTTGGGGTCATAGAATGAGTGGGGGAGGATTTCCTTCTTCTCCATATTGAGGAATATTTTCTGTATTATAGCTACCAGATATTCACTGTAACTCTATTAGAATTCAACAGTGAATCCATTTGGTTTACAGCTTATATTTGGTGGGGAGGCTTTATTATTATCATTTTATTTAAGTAAATTAAAATTTTGGTAAGGATTAACAGTATGTCAAAGAAATGAATTGTAATTATTGTTTCCACATTCCCCTTATGAGAACATACAGAAAGTGTTTTAAGTTCCGTTCTATTTTTTTTCACCTTAGATTGGCTTTATACTGCTGAAAATTGCGGAAAAGAGTTATGGGAATCAAAGAATCGTTACATTATATAATGTAGGTAGAAGTTCTTACAACCTTACACAGCTCAGATGTTAATGGCTATTAGTATTTTGTTAATAAAAATAAAGTTACTACAAGCAAAATTTCATTATATTTCTTTCAATCAATTCCTGGTTCTTTAGATCTTAGATTCCATAATAGGTGGAGTCTGAAATATCTATGTACAAGTTGTGGGATCCTAGCTAATATATGCACAGACTTCAGGAATGAGAGTGGAGCTTGAGTTTTAAAATTAATCTTTAATATCACTCTCAATTTTTGTATGTACATAATATTTCAAATTTTATAGAACATGATGCAAAATTGTTAAGCAACATTAGCTAGACTAACATATTGCAAAGATCAAAATATTGCAAAAGGAGGAATAAAGTTCTGAAAAAACAAGGATGCCACGGGAATGGAACAAATTTCAGCATTTTCTGAGTAGCAAGAGCAGGTCTCATGAAGACATTAATTCTCTGTGGTAAATGTTTAAGGGCAGAGTGAACAAGCAATGCAATTACAGGGTGCATTGTCTGCCTTACAGACCAGAAGTAAGAGATCCCTGAGCTGGATTGGATTCAATAGAAGGACACTAGTTAAATAGCTTCCCTGCTTGGCTTTCTAAATACTTTATGACGATTGACTCTGTGAGCTTTGTAATTGGGCCTGATGGCTCTGTAATTACTTTGTCTCAACAAACACTGAAATTGTAAAAGGTTTTATTTTTTTCATTTGTGTTTTTCTGGCCAGTTCCTCCTTTGGGACCCTATGGCTGTGGGAACTTGATGAGAATGTGTTTGTAGGAGAAGAATGTGTCCAATGATTGTTTATCTTTCTTCTTGCTGTTTTAGTCAGCTTTGCTGCTTACGCATTGTAGCTCACCCTCCAATTCCCCAGAACGACAGTAATGCCTTTCCTGAATTTACCTTTGTTTCCTCGCTAAAGATTAATGTTAGAGAGAAGTCTGAGGTCAACTCTGCCTGGGGAGAGAGGAGTTCAACCAAAAGGCAAAGGAAGTCTTCAGAGATAAGACAAGGGCCTGGCTTCCACTTGTTTGAAGCTTGTTAGATCAGCATGATTTATGTAACTGCTCAGGCTGCGCACTTTGTTTTTTGTATTTTCTTTGCCTCTGTGCAAACTAACACATAATTATTCTGTATATTTCTATCCTTTCCTTCTGAATACTTCGAGAAAATACTACCCTGACATTACAGTTCTGACTATAGCTGGAGAGACTTAATTCTCATACTAGAGACATCCCTACTCTAGGCTTTGGTACTTGCTCTTATATATGATTTTAAAATTAAGGAAAATAAATTACAGGGTAAGACTGTCTGGTGGTGACAGTCATTTTTCATTGAATATGACTATCTGAACTTTTGGTAATCCTGAAAAGTTCTCTGCCAGTACCCCAGCTAGGCATGAATGTCTTCATTTCTTTTCACAGGACCTATATAATAACCCTATTTTACATGATGAAAATCATCTTAAACCAAAGATAACTATTCCAAATGAAGGAGAATGTCTTGAAAGATCAGAAAATCTTGAATTACTGTAATTCACACTTTATATTTTTTCTATAACACATAATGCCAAATTAGTTGACTTGTAGTCAACAGAAGTATTTTTTGAATTTTTATATTTTATTATGGGGCTGTTAAATTTTTGCCAACATTGTTCTAAGCAGTAGAATCACCTGGTGAACTAGCCAAACCCAAATATTGGTTCAGTGTGACAGCAACAGGGCCAGAGCATTTGCATAAAGCAAATGAACAAACAAATAAGAAATACAAACAGCCTAGGTATGTATCACCATATGTGGTCTACGTATTTGAGAATAGAGGCAAGAATTCCTGTGCCTAAAAAAAGATTCTCTTGATTTTAGTATAAACTATCAATATCAAAAATATAATGTATGAAGTGGTGTAGTGCATCTTAACAGAATTCAATGATAGGTGTCCACGGATTATTTTGAACAATTTTAACACCTGATTAACAAATAAACAATTTTTTTCAGAGTTCACGGAACTAGAATAACGCACAGCATAGTTTGATCTGCCCTTCTCTTAGTATTACTTCTCTCCAATTAATAGCATGCAGTTAGGCCACATTCATTAACACTTCTCCAAGCAAAGATAGGCACCGCCTAGGAACAATGGGACTACAGAATCTATCAATCTGAGGGAAGGAAGAGAATCATCCCCTAGGTTTGAGCATAGTTCTTTTTTTTTTCTTTTTTTGAGACAGAGACTCAAGCTGTCACCCTGGATAGAGTGCTGTGGCATCACAGCTCACAGCAACCTCCAATTCCTGGGCTCAAGCAAGTCTCCTGCCTCC
>CAUYRH010109898.1:0-15724 GCA_963574655.1 Perodicticus potto
GTGATTTCCTTCTTAATCTCATCAATGACCCATCTATCTTTCAGCATAAGGTTGTTCAGCTTCCATGTTTTTGTTTGAGTATGCAAATTCCTGTTATTGTTGAGTGCAACTTTTATTCCATGGTGGTCCGAGAAGATGCAAGGAATAATTTTTATTCTTTTAAATTTGCTGAGGTTAGATTTATGTCCTAAGATGTGATCAATTTTGGAGTATGTTCCATGGGCTGATGAGAAGAATGTGTATTCAATTTTATTAGGATGAAATGTTCTGTAGATGTCTGTTAAATCCAGATGTTGAATGGTTAAGTTTAAATCTAAAATTTCTTTATTTAGCTTCTTATTGGAGGATCTATCCAACACTGCTAAAGGAGTATTAAAATCTCCAACTACTATGGAGCTTGAAGAAATCAAGTTACTCATGTCTATTAGAGTTTTTCCTATAAATCTTTTTAACCCTTTTGATCAGTAGGATATGTGGATGCGAGGTCCAGAACTGCAGCTGTTTTGCTACTGTAAGGGAAGTCAGCCTTAGAACGAAGCCAAGATATGGAGGAAGCAAATGCTAGGATAATCATTCATGAATGAAGACCCTTATAAAACCATGCCTGAATTTCCCCTCCCAACCTTTCTATTGAAAATATTTATAAAATTTCAAACCCACAATATCATGTCTATATGATGAATCTACCCAACAGACACTTACAGCAATATCTCAGCCATTATTCATGTAATTGCCCTGCTGGAAAATTGACACTGTCACTTCTATAAAACATACATACTAAGGTCCCTCTCACAGTAAACACTCAAGTCGAATACTCCCCCACTTTATGCCGACACATATTATTTCTGTCAGTTAAACTGTTCTGTCATCAGCTTGGTTGAGGTTACTTTATCCCTTTTCAGCTTATTATTATGAATATGAAATTCAAATAATTTATCATAAATAAACCAATGACATACAATGAAAAAATGAAGTTGTTTTAATAAAAACTAAATTAAATGTTTTATAATAGAAATGAGAAGTAAAAGAATCATACTCGCTTTAGTGTTTTGTCATTGAATGAAATGTGGGTCACATACTCCAAAATAAGTGAAAAAATTATAAAAACATAGGAGTTTTCTTTCAGTTCACTTTGCCAGTTTTTAAACCTTCCTTTCTAATTTAAAGAAACAAAAGTGAGAAATATAGTTGATAACTAGTGTGTGTGCATACTATGTGTACATGAAGCAGATTCTAAAACTTCAATCATGAGATCCATATACAAAAAATAAAAATGCCATTGTTCTATTTCAAAACTTTGGCATATAAATATGCCTTTGTATGTTTTAAGTTTGAATTTCATATTTAACACATTAATTTTTAAGGATTTTCTGACTAGAAAGAAAATAAGGTATTTTAAGGAAAGATTCTAGGTTTTAGCCACATTATTGATTATCCAAGCAACAAGCAGTCCTACTTGTATTAGGTGACAATATTTTCACCATTGTTCAAAAATAAGTAATGATGCATAGTTTACCTCTTTCTGTTCCTAGCAATTAACTTGTGCCCAAAATAAAATGCAGCAATAAAGTGTGGATTATTACAAATAAATCCAAACTTATACTGGAAATCATGATGGTTGATGGAGTTATGTCATATTTATTATATGTCTAAGGACTGAGATAACATCTCTTTCATAATAGGTGATCAAAAATTTTTTGTTAAAAAAAATTTTTTTTGTTAAGTATTTTTCTAGAGATATACTATTTTCGTTGAAGACTGCCATTGAAGAAGGTGGACATCACTAAATCATTGGAATTTTAAATCATTCTTTGTATTATACCTTAACGGGTCTGAGATTTTTTCCTCACCACTAATTCAAATCACTAAAGTACAACATAAAACCAACAAAAATATATCCTACTCATTCACTTTTTCATTATATTCAGTCTCATTTTTAGTCATTTGTTTTACCAAGATATAATCTTTCTAATGTATTAAATGTTCTAATATACTAAATGTTCTAATTTCAATGTAATTAGGTAATTATCTCACTTAACATTGAACTATTAAATAGCTACAAATTGATTTGTGTGCATATCAAAAAAAATCTCATTTAACTAATTTTTACTTTAAAAGCTAAGGCTACATATAGATAATGGTAAATTTACTGCCATTGACAAACTGCTGAAACAATGCTTTTTATATATTCTTTTATCAGCTATTTTATGTGTTCATCTTTTCCAATTGATTTAAATTTATTAGTTAAATACTTGAGCTAAAAATTAATATTCTGGGATAAATAATTGTTAAAGTCACTAAAATAATATAGAATACAATGTGAAAGGCACCCAATTCTCTTAATAATGGTATAATTGTTCTTCCTATTCATATAGTTTACAAATATATTTAAGCTTTATTTTTAATATATCATTAAAATATTTCTCTAAAGTCTATATTTCTCAAAAGATTTACCTATGCTTCCTATTTCTACCTCCTTATCTCCTACACACATTTTTCAACCCCCTAGAATCTAGTTTCTGCCCCCTCGTCATCACCAATGAACTGTATGTCACCGAATTCAACTGACATTTTTCAGTACTTAAATTTCATTACTTGATTTAAGACCTTCAATACTTGGACTAATTATACTCCCTTTTTTCTATAACATATTAACTCCTGTGATCCTCCTACTTTTCTAACCACCCCAACTATGTCTTCTTTGTAAGGCTTATTCTTGTCTATGTGGCCATTAGATGCAGAACCCCCCTCAATATCAGCCCTAAGCTGTCTCTTCATCTCATTCCTCCCTTTCTTTCACATACATGTAGTGCTTTGATATCCCATGCAGATGAATTGCAAATTTATATCTTTGGCCTGGACAATCAACCAGCCCTAGACCCAATTATCTAACTGTCTAATTGTGACAGACACTGAAAAGCACCACTTAGACCTCAACCCTTAGAAAATGACTTACCATGCAGCTGCAAAGAATGTGATATGCTGAAAGCCTTTGTTGGTTCCTGCAGGGTCCATCTCAAATTTCATACTCTCCTCAGGAAGGTAGTAATGATGGAGCAAGTAAGTGGTACAAAGGTCTAACCATGTCCACACAATGCAGGACTTCTCTACCAGACCATCTTTGTTCCACAACTACCCAAGGCTTGCCAGCTCTGCATCATGGTCTGATGCTTCCCTGCCCAATCCTGCCTCCTCCACTTAACTTTCACAGAGGTTGCTCCCTAATAAACCATTTTAGCTTCTAGGTCTACCTCAGCATCTGCTTCCTGGGCAACTTTATGTTTTATATGAGGAGTCATTCATGAAAGCCTATGCGGAAAGGTATATGGGGATATAAGGTGAAGATTTTTGTAGCACACATTTAACACCCACCAGAAAGCACCCACTGTATAAATAGGGACTAAACAAATGAATTGACTAGCTGGCTATAGCCAGACTGTCTCAATAGCTACTATAGTACTATCTAATGACTATCACAACAAAGTAGTGAAGGAGGCTTTGCATGGACCCTGCACTATAGACTCCCATGGCTTCCTCTGAATGCCTACCTGTAAGCAATAGAGACCAAAGCTAAGTCTTTACTGTAGTACTGTAGTACTTTTAGGAAACCAATTCTCCCCTTGGTAGCGAGTTGATTTTATTGGCCCTCTTCTATCCCGGAAGGCCAGCAATTCTTTCTCATAAGAATAGACATCTATGAATTTGCTTTTTCTGCCCTCAAAGAATCAGCCAGTATCACTATGCCTGCTCCACCAGGCATGGAGTCTCCTCCAACATAGCATCTGACCAGGAACCACTTTATAGCAAAGGAAGTACAGGAATGGGACAATGATTATGGGATATAATGGCCATAGCACAAACCTCACCACCCAGAGTCTGTCATCCAGGTAGTGTAATGAAATGGCCTTTTAATGGCCCAGCTGAGCACTACCTTGAAGGCAATGCTCCATTAGAATGAAGCACCATTTTTCTAGGACACAATATATGCTTTAGGTCAGAGTTCTTTATGTGGTTCTGTGTTCCCAATAAAAAAGGATACAAGCATTCAGAAACCAAGCATGGAAGAAATGACCCCCACTTTCCACCACTCCAAATGATGTGCTAGGGGACTTTGAGCCTTTCTATCTTCTCTACCCTGAGCTCTGCAAGGTGTACACTCTTGCCAGAGGACACAGGAAGAATCCTAATGAACTGGAAGCTGCACACACCACTGGGGCTATAAGGGCTCTTTGCTACTAGTGACCAACAGGCATGGTGAGGCGTTACCATAGCATCAAAGATAAATAATCATGATCAGCAGGGGACATGGGACTCTGACACATTCACAACAGAAAGGAGTAAGTGTGAAACTCAGGGGATCCACATGAGTGCCTCTTGGTTTCTCTCTTCTCCAGTTACGATTATGAATGAAGAAGTAAGTGCAAAACCCAAGTCTGAGAAAAATATAAGGAGAAAAACTCCTGCACCTAGGAATGAGAGGTACACCACCAGTAGCTCACCAAGAGCAGCAGAAATGTTGCCTGAGGCTGAAAATGATTCCAATAGAGAAAACTAGTGAAGGAATTGAGTCATCAAATGATAGGCATACTAATTTTTTTAAAAAACAACCTGTATGATATTTATTTTGCAGAAAACAATTTACTTTCAGAGAAAGAACAGCATGTACCTCATCAAGTCCTGTTCATTTGAACTTACTTGGTTTGGTAGATTTTTGTATTAAATTTGTTAATCTACTTTGGGTTGGTGAATGTGCATTATCTACATACATAAGGAAGTTAACCCTAATTTTACGGCTGTATTTATACAGGACAGTTTGTCATCACTGGGAATTTATGAAAGCTAGTGACATTTGCTTATAAATTATTACAGTGTGAGATAACAAAACACAATGGTAGTCCTTGAGTTACTTGTAGTCTCCTTAACTTTTATCTGAATCAAAATAGGGTCACCTTGGAGCCTGGGCTAAAATGGCAATTATGTGGCCTTGGGGACAGGCATTGGAAGACCAATAGGCACAGTGACCTAGTGAGCTCTCTTGACCCTAATGTAACAAAAGTGGCTTATGACAACTGTTAACACTAAATGATGCCTACTTAGCATGGAAAGTTTAACTTTTTCAACATGAACAAAATTAGATCTGTTCTTACCTTACAGCCATCCCACACAGACTTTTTTCTCTCATGCTAATGATTAAGAGTAAAGTGTTATTTGTATTTTTTAAACCATTCCAAGTTGTATGTGTTCTCCCATACGACTTGGATTCATTTAAAAAATGCAAATACCACTGTAATCATCAATGAGTTAATCCATTGAATATTATACATTGCACTTAGATTAGGAGAAACTGAAGCCTAAACATATTCATTATGGGCATTGAATAGCATGTCAACCCAACCAAGATAAATATTTTGACAAATCTAAAAAGAGCACAGTTTATGACATTGAAGAGATTGGGCACTGATCTACATCAAGGGAGCCAGTTACAGTGATTAGAACAGTTATACTTTGATTTAGATGTTTCCATAAAGAAAGGCTAAAATAAAAGGAAACCACCTAGGTTTGTTTTTTTTTTTAATCAATACAGAATTGAGAATTTAGCAAAACTCTAGGGAGGTTGCCTAAATTAAGTGAATAAACATATTAATTTGCTACTTTTTCACCTAACTGTGAGAGAAAACCCAACCTCCAAACCTAAATAGTAACTGACAAGAGTTCCTTGCTCAGAACAGTACTTTTAATATCAATGGGAAAGATAAACTTTAGGACCTGTGGGCTTGAAGGTGATACAGGGCTCCCTAATTCAGAGCAAGACAGAACCCCCTTTTCTAGGTCTGGGCAAACAGGCCTTTCCAGACTGCATTCTCTGAACTCAAGCAAGATTAGAGAAAAAGCAGCCAGCCTCACCAGTATCTCATCTGGGCAGTGTCCACCAGAGTGAAAAGCATACACCCTGCTGCCTCACTCAGGACAGAGATTATGAAGACCACATTCATTTGCTAATCCACATGGGCAGAATGTTTCCTGTCTGCGGGCTCTTGGCCAAGTGTGACATACATTCCTAAGACCCCCTTGCTCACAGGCAGTATATGAACCCCTAGACAAAAGGTACTTGGGGACTTCCCACTTGGGATCCCCCTGTCTGCTGCCCGAGTTTCTGTTGACCTTCTTTCCTTCTATCCCTTTCTCTGTTAATAACCTGTATCCTTATCTGTATGGTCTGTAGATTCATTTTTCAAATCTCTGAGAAGAAGGACTCAGCCCAGAGACAAATTCCATCAACAAAAGGTCGAAGTGGTCTCGTTGGACCCAGCTCTCTTTTTGCAGAAAAAGAAAACCAAAGATCTATTTCAGGCAAATTGCTGCTGAATTCTCTTCCTACAACAACCTAGTTAATCAAATAAATGACATTAAAAGGGAAAAAAAGCAAATCTTTTAAAGGACACCTGTTAGGAAGGCCTTTCTTTTCTCTAATTTCCCATGTGTGGTTGTAATGTCCCTGTATTTCCTGCTGACATTTGCACTCCAAAGTGGAAGCAGGAAGGAGATTGTGAATGTGTGCAGATACTAGAGTGCCATTAACACTGACACACTAAACTAAGCTGAGTTAGTTACACAGACAAGAAATCTGAAAAAAATGTGTTCATACTACAACCTTGATCTAGAGGAGATGATGAAGGAAGAAAGGCTAACTATCATTCAGCTGCTAACAGAGTGACAGGACCTTAATAAATTCCACCCATGCTTGGTTCTCAGCCTAGAAAGCTCATAATCCTGACCTGCCAGTACACCATGCAACATCTCACTGACTGAGCTTACAGACTGACATACAAACTGAAACTCAAGTATATTAATTTGCAAAAAAAAAAAGAATTTCCCGCTACTCATTCCTATGGTCTACTATACATTCTTTAGCTGTAGGAACACTACCTGAGAAGCTCAATCAAAGGATTTCTTGGCAAAAATTAACTTGGAATAGTGGTATCCTTTGTATGCTGTTCCAGAGCCAAGATCTCCTGACTCTAAAATCAGTCAACCTTTGCCCCTGTGATCTTTCTCCTTCTGAAATATCAGGGTTAACTATGCCCCTACATCATTTGACTGACACATTCTTTCTTTAGCTACTAAATACCAGTCTATCAGGTTACAGTTCAGTGTTACCTGTGGGGCAACCATTCTTTCTCTTTAGAAAAGATTTTGCTATCCTATGCTGTGATCTGTTTAAACTTTTAAATCTCAACAGGCAATCTAAAGTCATTCTGAGGAGGAAAGGAGTTCACTTTTGCCCCTAAATACTCAGAGCACATAGTACTCTTGAATTTCAAAAATTCTTCCTTCTTTAGACTCCTTTACATGTCTCTAAAATATCATTTGGGCAAAGTACTGTTTTAAGCAGAACTGCGTTTAAAGTGAAAGGGAGATAGTTGGAAAGTGTTAGCATTATATTGGATGTGGGGTACCAGTTTAGCCATAGTCAGTCCTCAGATCAATAGGTCAGAAGCTCAAAAACAAACACAGGATGAAAGTAAAGACAAGAAAACCAAGAAGAGTCAAAAACTAGAAAGGCAAACAGAAGTCATGATCTATGAATAGTGAAAAGCATAACATAGAGTCAGTCAGAAAACTGGTGCAGGCAGGAACCAGAAAAAGTCAGAGTAGGGTTAGGGCTGCCCCACTGGACAGTTCCAAGGAGCATTGTTCATGCCACTGTCTATACGAATGGTGCCTGCTGGAGTTTTGCATGCACACGCACACGATTCATAGAGGCCCTGGACAAGAGAGCAAGATCAGAGGCCTAGATGGCAGGAATAAGGGAAGTAAAGAAGGGCAAAACATGCAGAACAGAAGATTGGAGGCTGTAACCAAAATCTCTCTCTCCATGCCAGGTCTTTGGTCTCGGAATTTCAAAGTATGAATTCAAGGACCCACCTCAAGTAAGTAAAAGGATAGATTTTATTGATAGATGAGAGGACAAGAAAGGTAAGGCCTCCTTGGCAGCAGAGGCAGCTCTCTGTCTGGGAGGTTATACGCAGCTTTTTCTCCCCTGTGGATAGGGGATTTGGGGAGATGGTAATATGGTTTCTCCCACTCAGGGCTGGCTGGACAACAGCTTCTGTTTTCCCGGCCTAAACAAACAGACATTTTCTGTCCAAAACTACACTCTCTGAATGCAAACAAGATAAGAGAAAAGCAGTTGTTCTAATACTCCATGTAAGCTAAGCTCCTTCTGGAGTAGACCCCCCCCACTACTTCCCTCTTGGTGGCGGGGGCAGCAGGAAGAACTGGGTTGCTAATCAACACTGAAGTTTGCCAAGTCCTGGCCAAGTGTAATTCCCAAAAATAGCATAAAAGCTCCTAGACAGAAAAACACACAGAGACCACTCACTTGGGTCCCAGCCTTCTGCCACAGGCTTGGGTAACTTTCCTCCCCTCCCTATTCCTTTCTATCTTAATAAATCCTATCTTATCACTGATCTCTGTTGTCTGTGGATTCATTCTTTGAATCTCTGAGACCAAGGACCTACTATAGGAAGAAATTCCAGTAACAGACTTGGCGCCCGTAGTACAGTGGTTATGGCAGTGCCAGCCACATGCACCGAGGCTGGCAGGTTCCAGACCAGCCTGGCCCAACTAACCAATAGTGACAACTGCAAGAAAAAAATAGCCAGGTATTGTGGCGGGCACCTGTATTCCCAGCTGCTTGGGAGGCTGAAGCAAGAGAATCGCTTAAGCCCAAGAGTTTGAGGTTGCTGTGAGCTGTAATGCCACAGCACTCTACCAAGGGTGACATAGACCCCATTTTCTGGGCTCAGTAATCAACTTGATTACAGACCTTAAACAAAAGAATCGGTCTGACCAAGTGTCCCACCTGAGCTACCACTCCCAAAGCAGAGAAATCACCCTAAGCAAAACAGAAAACATACCCTAAACAGGACAGGAGGGCAGTTTTAAAATTACCCTTTGCCCATAAGCCCATAAGTGCCAAATAGTTGTGACATATTTTGGAAATACATTCCATTGTTACTGGAATTTCTTTCTTTCTTTCTTTCTTTCTTTCTTTCTTTTTTTTTTTTTTTTTTTTTTGAGACAGAGTCTCACTATGTCACTTAGTAGAGGCCCAGAAAATGGGGTGACATAGTGAGACTCTGTCTCAAAAAAAGAAAGAAAGAAAGGCCTTTTGTTTAAGGTCTTTAATTAAGCTGATTATTGAGCTTGCTTAGCCCAGAAAATGGGGTCTATGTCCAGCCCTGAGCCAGGGAGCTTGCATTAAGACCATGGTATCAAGGGGATTTTAAAAATTCAAACACTTTGTCTTGGTCACTTTGTCTACCTGTACTTCTGCCAAGGTACAAAGACATTCTTAAGACTGACTGGTCTATAACTGTTGCAGGAAGACAAGGACCCAACAGAGAGAGAATCACCTAACACCAATATATGGAGGAAGGGCTTATTTTAGCTGGTGGCGCCATGGCAGACTGAGTCCAAAAATGGCCAGGCTCCCCAACTGACTCTGTCTTTTTCCTTTTATCTCCAGTCAAGGACTCTTTGCCCATGGGTACCCTTCTCATCGGTCTGTTTGAATCTAGCTGAAGAAGGTGGGCTCAGGCTTTTATAGAAGCAGAAGCAAGCATTAGTTTCCAGGTCCCACAAAGTTAAGTTTCTATAAATTCCTAAGAGCTGAGTCACCAGGGTGAAGACTTTGTACATACTTCCGTGAGAAGACTTCTGTTCTCTCAGATGTTACTTTTCCTGGATATCCTCTCTCATAACAGCAAATTGAAGCAGGCGATATATATTGTGTAGTAAGGAGAGGTCAGGTAAGGAAGATGGCAAATCCCAAAGGTAAGAGTTATTGATAGTTAGGATTTCAATCCAAGGTTCACATTGATCTAAAAGGATGCTTCCAAACATATTCTGATCCACTATTTAAAAAAGAAAAGTCTTTCATGGCCGAGAAATGTTTGACAAAAAAGCAGAATGTTTGCCCCTAGAGAGAATTTACAATTCCAAATAATTTATAATTATTCACATACAAAAGGCAAATTTTTATTTGAATATGGAATGCTCTTTTGGTAACATTAATATGCCATGGAATACATTTTAGGAATGAGCAATCACTATTGTGTGAGATAACTTCTTAAATTTCCTAGATAAGATTGATTATATATTTCAGTTTAGAAATATTTCACTCCTATAGGAGAGAAAAGGATATCAGAGGAAATACATCAGTTAGGAAATGGTTTGTGCTGTTAACTAAGGCTCAACTACAATAGTTTAAATCCACTGGGATCACAATCACTTCTTTCTCTCTCACTGCCCACCTCTCTCGCTCACACACACGTACCCCACGCACATTCTAGAGGAATGCAGTTCAGTATGGCTATGTGTCCTACAAAGTTACGAGGAACATAAACTTGTCTTTCTATTTCATCATTATTATCTCAGGGCTTCCATCCTATGATGGTTAATTTTATGTGTCAACTTGACCAGCCAGCAGTTCCCAGATTAAACATTACTTCTGGATGTGTCTGTGAATGTGTTTTTGGATGAGATTAGCATTTGAGTGAGCTCAGTAAAGTGGACTGCCCTCCCCAATTTGGGTGGACAGCAGCCAGTCTAGTGAGGGCTGAAGAGAACCTGAATTTATACCAGCTACTCCTCCACTTCCCAAGCATTTGGTCTCAGACTGATTTATACCATTGTCTTTCCTGGGTCTCCAGATCAGGGAACTTAGCTTCCATAATCACATGAGCCAGTTCCTCATAATAAATGATAAATAAATAAATATCTTCTATTGGTTTAGTTTCTCTGGAAAATTCTAATGACACATCCTCAAAGTTACATGACAGTTACCAGGAAGAATGGGTAAGACAAGACACAAAGGTCCCTCCTCTAGGCTGAGTCAGCTCATCACTTATGTTTGCTTTTAGCTGAGTTAAAATTTACATATAATAAAATGTACAAATCTTATATGTACAATTTAATGGGCATACTATATATACTCATCGCATAAAGTATTTCCATAATGGCAGCAAATACTGTTTCATGCCCCTCAGCTCAGTCCTCACAGACAGCCACTGTTCTGATCTATTACTATAGCTTGGTTTTGCCTGTCCTAGAGCTTCATGTATATAGATTCAGATAGAGCTCTCTTGTCTGTGTCTGGATTCTTTCATTCAGCATAATGATTCTGAGACTTATCTATGTGGTAGCAAATGTCATTTGCTGCTTCTTTTATCTTTCAAAGAAAAATTTTCCTAGGCAGTGTTTCATTGTATGAATTGCCACAATTTTATACACTCTCCTAAGGAAGACATTGGTGCTGCCTCCAGTTTTGAGCTTTTATGAATAAAACTGCATAACTGTTCGTGTACAAACCTCTCTTTATGAAGTATGTGTAAACCTCTGTCCACTTAGAGGACCAGAGAATAACAACATTCCAATAGTCATGACCACACCTTATGCCCAGTTCTTTATTACTAAATGACCACTCTCCACTTAGGGGAAACCAGGGCTTCTTGAAATAATGACTGACTCAAAAGGTGAAGCAAAGAAAGCACAAAATGAGCCTGGAACAAGATGTCTGTTTGTTCATTTACTTATTTATTTTACAAATAATAATTTAAAATTGTATTTTATAATCCACAAAACCCATGAGTCCATATAGGAAGAAAGAAAAGAAAGAAAGAAGGAAGGATCCTATGAGGAATGGGATATTCAAATAGTCCCAAAGAATTTCTCCTATAAAAATCATTAATTATACTGAGAACAAAAAGTAACTTTACAGTGGAGAAAAAACTGGCAGGAACCACTTTCAACAAATAGTCAAAGTGAATGATATAGTTTGGATGTTCGTCCCCTCCAAATCACATGTAGAAATTTGATCCCCAGGGTAGGAGGTGGGGCCTAGTGGGAAGTGTTTGGGTCGTGGGAACCGATCTTTAGGAATGGCTTGTGCCCTGCAGGCAGTAGTGATTGAATTCATGCTTTATTAGCTCACCAATTGTTGGTTATTTAAAGAGCCTGGCACCTCTCCTCTCTCTTATTTCCACTCGCCATGAGACACATTGAGAGATCAAAGATGGAAAATAAAAATTATTCCCAGATGCAAAACGAAAGGAAAATGGAATCCAGGTCTTGTTTGGGCAACAGTGAACTTTATTCCACTCCAGCGAGGGTGAGCTGAGTTCAAGAAAGAAGTCCGCGAATGGGTAATGGTGGATGGGGGTCTTAAAGGTCAGAAAGGTCGGGGGTTGGCCCATACACCTTTCCAAGGGTGGGAATTGATCCATTTGGGTGGGTCTGCTCTATTTGGGCAGAGTTCTTACATTTGACTCTATTATCCCAGTCTTTTTATAAGGAGGCAGGTGATGGGCATGGTGTCTCCTTGCTTCCTGCAGGAAGAGGGGTGGCGTGGGCTCCCTGTGAGGAAAATGGGGAAGGAGAAGGACATGGGGGAAGGGAATGACGTTTACAAGAACACTTTTGGGTCTCCAGTTTGACCTGGTTCATATCCACGAAGGGTGAGATTATGAGCAGTTGTTTTCCGGGGACTGCCTAGTCAATAAGTCGAGAGGTGAAACAGAAGATTACTGGTCTGAAACTGAGAATGAGAAAAATCATAATTAGTGGCCTTAACATAGGAAATAACCAAGGAAGCCATGATTCTAGCACCACAAGGATGGAGTAGCCTGAGGGCGCAGCAAATTTTCATTAATTCCCGCCACGGAGATTTGGGGGTTTTTTAGAGGTCCTTATAGGTGACGACATGGGAAAAGTTACTCCCGTGTTTATTGGAAAAGAGAAAAGAGATTGGCTTATCTTCCACTAGCAAAAATACCCGTAGTTTAGTTTTCTGGGATGGTATCCAGGGGGCATCTTGATTTTCTGGGGATTGTCAGTCTTCTGCCACTAGGCTCTGGAGTTGGGAATTTTCGCTAGGTCTTGGGAGTGATTGCAAAATGAGCTCTTCAGAAAGTCAAACTTCCAGTGAGGCCCTTCACAGGTCGGACATGGTTTGGGGCAGGGTTTGGATTTGGGCACTGCTTTGCTCAAAAGCCTGGTTTGCTGCGCTTAAAACAGTCCTGGGGGAGATTTTGTTCTTTCAAAGTGCCCCAGTAAGTTTCGAGGAGTAGCCAGGTTTTGTCTAATGGCGGAAGCCAATAATTGGAGCTCTGAGAGGTGCTGCTGCTCCTTGAAGGCCAGATCTATGAAATCTTGCTGGGGGGTTTTAGGGCCCTGGGGGGATTTTTGGAGTTTTCTTCAGATATCAGGCGCAGACTGAGAGATGAAATGCGTGTTAATGATGCGTCTTCCCTCGGCACTCTCCTGCGATATAGAGTAGTATATGAGTGGAGAGCTTCGTTAAGACAGGCCAAAATTTGGGCAGGATTTTCATCCTGCTGCTGGGTTATTTCTTTTAATTTATCATAATTGATGGCCTTATGGGCCTCCTTCTTTAGTTCTTCTAAGAGACACTGGGCCATGTGGTTGGGGAGGTGGACTCTGGGAGTGTCAGTTTGATAATGCCAATTGGAGTCCTCCCGAGAGAAGCACCTTCCTGCAGGGTTTGGTCTATCCTACGCAGGTCTTCGGCATGAATCTGGGCCTGGGTCCAGACCCGCTGTCTCTCCTCCGAAGTTAGGGTGGAGGAGAGGGTGACATAGAAATCAGGCCAGGTTAGATCATATGATTGGCTTAGATACCTAAATTCTTGAGAGTATTTTGTGGGATCTGTAGAGTACGAACCTAATCTCTGACTTATGTGGGAGAGAAAAAAGGACACGAACCCTTACAATGCTGTCCATTCCCACAACTTTCTGGAGGGAGAATGGAGGTTGTGGTGGTCTGGAAATGGGAGGCCGAAAGGTGTAGCTGGACCTAGTATGGGGTGGGGAAATTGGGTCCACCATCTTTTCTTTCTCTACCAGACGCAGGGGAAGGCAGGTGGGGGGTGGTGGAGAGAGGGAGATGGGGTGGAATTCTGTGGGTAGGAATGAAGTCGAGGGAAGAGGGGCTGTGGAGGGGCAGAAGGGGTTGTCTACCAGGTCAAAGGAAAATAATGAAGATTCAGATGGATGGGGGAAGCCAGTTTCACCTGCACAAGAAAAATCTGAGATGGTTCACAAGACAAGCACAGAGAAGGAATGTTTTGGAGGAGGAGAAAAGCCTGGGTGTAGGGAATTTCAACCCGTTTGCCTAATCTCCAACAGTAATTATTGAGATCAGTGAGGACTAAGAGGTCAAATGTCCCATTTTTACAAACTCGAGCCATTGTCCAGTTTGTTCATAGGCCAAGCAGTATTACAGAAAAAAAATGAGGCATTTAGGTTTAAGGTCAGGGTAGAGCCATGGAGGCTTGAGGTTAGTTAAAAGGCAGCTTAAAGGTGAAGAAAGGGGACTCCATGACTGAGCATTTCCCACACCAGAAACTAGAGGTAAAAAAAATTAAATAAATGAGGTTAAAGCAAGAACGTAGAGAGCCGTAGGTGGCCACAGTTGGGATCAGGAAGGTACTAAGCCTCTGCATGTGAAACCAGCCAGAGAAAAAATGGAGGAGGAGGAGGAGGAAGGAAGTGGCTGAGGGCTGGGCTCAGCGAGCTTAGGCTTCCATGTGTGACTTCTAACCAACCGGAGAAAAAATAGTGATCCAGGCCAAGGGCAGGGCGGCTCCCAAGCAGGAGGCACTGGATGGGGGGAATCTGACTCTCCAGGATCAGTCTGTGACTGGTACCGCATTTAGGAGGCACAGACTACTGGAACTTTTCAGCTCACAGTGGAAAAATGGAAGAGAAGTCAGAGAGGGGAAACCCAGAGATGGAGGGTGAGGGAAAGAGAAGTTAAAAAATTCAGGGAGTGGTTCTAGACAAATGCTGACCTCACCAATAAATGGATGAATTTCTGGCAGGGATCAGATGGGTCCCCATTGCCCTTCATCTCATGGGCATAAGAGACCATCTGGGTGGGTCAGATGGGGTGTCTCACCCCGAGGGGGCTTCTCCCCACCACGGATTCTCAGCACCAAATTGAGAGGTCAAAGATCAAAAATCAAAACTATTCCAAGATGCAAAACGAAAGGAAAACAACATCAAGGTTCTGTGTGAGCTATAGCAGTCTGTATTCCACCCTACAAGGGTGAGCTGAGCTCAAGAAAAAAGTCAGCACATGGGTAATGGTGGATGGGGGTTTAAAGTTTGGAAGGGTGGGGGGCTGCCCCGTTCACCTTTACAGGGTGGGACATTTGTCAGAAGGGTGGGGGTTGATCCGTTTGGGGGGTCCAGTCTACTTGGGCAGGGTTCCTACATTTGACTCTGTCACATATCTGCTCCCCTTTGCCTTCTGTCATGAATAGAAGCTTCCTGAGGCACTCATCAGAAACAGATGCCAACACCATGCTTTTGTACAGCCCAAAGAACCATGAGTCAAATTAACCTCTTTTTGTTGTGCCCGAATTTCCGGGTCCCCCCCAGAAGAAACTCACACCAGGTGCACCGATGCAAAAACAAACGGTGGAATTTATTACAAGCTTAAGCCGGACCATTCAGCCCCGCCTAAATGGCGATCTGAATGGCCCCGAGGGGTGGGGCTGAGGTATTTTTATAGTATACCAAAAGGAAGTTGGGAGGGGGGTAATGCTATAAGGGGAATGGGATTAGGAACGGTTGGACAAGGGATGAGTCCAGGTGTCTCTTTACGTGCTGATTGGATACCTCGTCGGTGCCAGGAA
>CAUYRH010109901.1:0-29156 GCA_963574655.1 Perodicticus potto
TATAGTGATTAAAAGGTCATGAAGGCTATGTTAAATAGTTCAATGAAAATATTTCAGATTGTATATGAAGTCAGCACATTGTGCCCCATGATTGCACCAATGTACACAACTATGATTTAATAAAAATTAAAAAAAAAAAAAAGATAAGGTTTCTCAAGGAGTGTGGGGCTCCCACTCACTGGGAAAACACCAGTTCTTCCCCATCTGGTAACTCCTAGAAGGACATCCACACTCAAAGAAGACAGAGATGCAGAAGTGTCTTCTCTTAATGCAGGAACAGAGGAACCATCTGTTTGAAAAGTGAGAAACTAATGGATGCTCAGGACTGCAACCCCCAGAGGACTGTCTGAATACCAAGGACCTAGAAGCCTCCTCTGTCAGGGTAGAGGAATTAGCACCCACGGCTGGGCCCAAAATAGACCTTCTCAAAGAAATCATGTTATGAAGAGGGGGAAATACAGCTTAAAAGGTTCTTTTAATTCTCTGCCTTGTGTACATCATGGGCTAATAAACTGGTCAAACAGGTGGGAATCTAATCAGATTTTATGTTATTCCTATGAAGAAAAAAAGTATTTTATATTCCAGGGGAAATTTACAAATGAACCAAGAGAGTATGTTTTGGTGACTGATGAGGTGGGCCGGGTGGTGCATGTTTGCCCTTCAACTTGGAGAAAGGTGTTGCTAGTGGTGAGGGGGCTGCAGCCCGGTGGGTGGTGAGAGTCGTCACTGCCTAGACTGTCACCTGTGCAGCGCGCTCTCCCCCCACCCAGTCCCTGTGAAGACCCCTGTGAATGCTCCTTCACCCTGCACTGGGTGGGGGGTGACCCCGAAGGTCCAGGCGAGCTAACCTCGCTCAGCACTGGGTTTGCCTGCTTGCTTTTTCCTGTCTTTGGGCTTCCTCTTCCCTCTGCTGTCTGATTTCTCTGTGTAACACGTTCCCTGGTGCATCAGTGTCCTCAAGTCTCCATGCAGCAGGGCCGCCCCGAGTAAGACACTCTGACATTGCACTTGGTGACACAAGCCAAATGGGATGTGCCCAGGAGAAAAAAACATCATTTTGTCATAAGGGCACTTGCACTAGATTGTTTATGGCAACTCATTTTACAATCCTCAAAATGTGGAAACAGCCTGAATGTCCACCAACCCAGGAATAGATAAACAAGCTGTGGTGTATGTACACCATGGAATACTATTCAGCCACTAAAAGATGGAGACTTTACATCTTTTGTTTTAACCTGGATGGAGTTGGGACACATTCTTCTTGGTAAAGTGTCACAAGAATGGAGAAGAATCAATGTACTCAATAAAACCAATAGGCTGGGGAAGAATCGATGACACCACCACTGGGGAAGCTGGCAGTGGCATCTCTGTGGGGCCTACATCCTATTAGGAGTCCAGATGTGACAACGTCCTCCAGGCTGTGAGATTTACAGCTCTCTGCTTTCAGGTTGGTGAGCCCTGACAGCCTCCCAAAGAAAACCTGGGTGTTTTCCTCCCCGTCTTATAGATGAGTCCATCCCTGGACAAGGTGTGCAGGTGACACCTGGCTTTTCAGGTGTCTGATTCCCAGTCACAGACACTTGTTGATTATCTGCTGTGTGCCAGGCACTGAGGAGACCACAGTGAACAAGCTCTCATCTCCAGATCCTCACAGTGACAGTAAGGGAATGACGTGCACCTCGCTCAGTCACCCCACATGCTGGGGCATGTGTGTCCAGGGAGAGCTGGGGCCTTCTTAGGGGAAGAATATTTATTCCAATCCTTGAAGAATGAGTAGGACTTTTCTAAGCACATGTGAAATGTGGAGATGAGAAAGGAGATGGTCAGTTTGGAAAAGGGAAGAAATGAGATCAGGGACTCAAGGGACAGAATTGGACATGAGGCGGGATCCAGCCCATGAAGGGCTCAAGACCTAGGGTGGAGCTTGTACCCACCTCACCTGCGGGGCGTTTTTACTGAACAAAAGATAAGTTGATGCTGTACTTTCCATTGTCTGTCTTCCACTAGGAACGCTGAAATGATGAAATGACGACTCCTTTTGCGTCACCACGTGACTTGTGAGGGAACCACTTTGCCATAGAACGACTCCCTGGTTAGAAGCCGACCCCGGGGGGCAATCAGGAGGAAGTCATTAAGAGCTGCGCTTCCTGCGACCCCCCAAGCGTGTTTACTCTGCTCAGTCACCTGGCATCAACTTAACAGTATAAGTTTTCAATTAATTGTGAAGCGGCAATCAGGCCATGGGGAGCACTGATATGGAAAAGTTAGAGGGATTCCAGTCTCCTAATTTCCCGCAGAGCCAGGGAGGCCCTAATTAGAAACCCAGCTAATGCAACACTTCTCCTGAGCTGCCTTCTTAAGGGGTGATTTCTTTTGTTCTTTCAGTTCTTGCGTGTGTTTGTATTAATCAGAATCCACTAAGGTGCCATATAAATGCCTCCTGGTAGCATGTATTAGTGGGATACAACATATACCTCTCTTCTAAATGGGCTTCAAAGAGCCCTTGCTGGAAAGCAAACCCTCAGTCAAAGATGTGCAGGCTCTGCTGAGCCCCGGCAGCTGTCACAGAGGGACCCCGTGATCCGCTGGGACGCCTTCACTCCAGGGTTCAGGGACACTAACAACTACTTTAAAGCCAGGATCTCATTTCAACCTACTTGGAGATAGGGCTGAATTTAAAGAAACAGGGGAATAAGAAATCAGAGAGGGAGGTGTCAAATCAACACACGTTCCTCTGCATATGGGTTATTCTCATTTGCATAATTTCTATCATCAGACCATTTAAACCAGGACACTCTGATTTCCATTATGCTCTCCTGTCTTCATTTTTGTCCTAACAGATACTCATCATTGGTATTTTCCTAAATCAATCTTTTACCTGATTTCCATTACCCCATGTTGTTTTGGACAGAGTTCATTATATTTCAAACCATGTGCTGGCTAAATGTGACAGACTGACACCTTCAGAAAGAAAACCTTTCCTATTTCCTTAATTAGAACAACGTTCTTGCACAGATACCCAGATGCACCTGTCTTCACGCAGACTCTGAAGCCTGATCACCTAATCATGTTGCCTTTTGTTTGGTCAAAGATGCTTTGTGTGGGAACAGATGTCCTGGAGCAAACCTGGTCCAGATGCACTTTTCTCATTCATTTAGTGGTAGCAAGTTCATGGGCTCTTCTAGATAAACGGTTTCAAAAATATGTAGCCAACCATCGATTATTCAGCAACTGATTAAGGAGAATGCCGATGGTATACATCTCTTGCTTTTCAGTTTTCTCTCTTCTGACTTTTGGCCCTTCCGCCACCTTACAGGAGAGAGTGTGGGAGCCAGGTACGCTCTCCCCGTCACTGCTCTGTCTCATCCACTCAGATCACTGCGACGTGGCTGCGAATGTTCTGGGTGAGAGGTGGGCAAACTCCGGCCGGGGCCCAAGTCTAGCCTGTTCTCTGCCTGGTGTCGCAGAGTTTTACTGGAACGCAGCCCGGCTTCCTCACCGGGGCACTGACAGCGCTGCTTCTGCACCACACGGCAGAGCAGAGTAGTGGCTACAGAAACCATCTGTCTGGCAAAATCTAAAATGCTTACTTTTCTGGCTCTTTAGAGAAGAATTTTGCCAACCCCTGTCTTGGGTGCTTCTGCTGATGAGTTTAGCTTCTTAGAGTTTACTTTGACTTTGGTGAAGGCCTCACATCTCTACATCGTGAGTCTGCATGTCACACTGGCCACCAATAGAAACACTATAAATGTTAAAACCACCCCAGGTCATTCCTGAGGTGAAAGGACATATTTTGGAAGAAACTTTCAACTGCAAGTAAAAGAAACACTAACTCAGCTTGAGGCATTTATTCTCTCGCATCATACAACACATGGGAGGTGGCTCAGCGTCCTTCCTCCCGCTGGCCGTCCATCCTCTGCCCATCTGGCCTGTGCCCCTGGATAACTGTCCCTGTGACTCCACCAATTGCTGCCAGGGCTCCAGCCATCTCATGCCGATACAACAAGTCCAGAAGCAACAAAGTAACCATATTTCCTTGTGTCTATTTTTAACATTGGGAAAACCATTCTCAGGACTCCTCTGCTCCCCTCAACTAACTTCTGCTGTTTTGCAACCAGCATAGCAAACCGATCTGTGGATAAAACCCGTGATTGATAAGGGGAAAGGGCCACTGCTTCCTCCAACTCTGTCACCATCCTCGGGGCTAGAATGGATGTTTCTGTCCCTGAAGCTTATGATCAGCTGAGAAAAGTGGATACTGGAACAAAATTGGTACTCTGCCATGAAGAAAAACGGGAGGAAGATGGATATCGGGTAGGCACCAGCAGAGTGTGCTACAGGTTGGCGCCAACCCCTTTTCCACACTAACAGCATGATTCCAAAGGAATGTCCAATTAGTAGCGAGCAAGTTGGCACTCTGCATACAAGGTACAGAACGTTTATTACAAGAGAGAGCACTTTCTATTTAGAAATGAAACAGTTCTGTGAACTGGCATTATGAACCTGGATATGTGATTTTTAGCTCTCTTGACCTTAAGAGTAAAATCATTCAAGGTCTGAGATACCAAACCCATTATAAATTGAAAACCCTAACAAAGAGAACACTATGTATTTGAATACAATTTTTGTAAGATGCGTTTTTACATCAAGAATATAAGCTAAACTTCAAAAAAGAAATAGAAATAAAACCCCCTAAATACCAAAACAGAAAGTAAGTAGTCACGTGATTGGTGCTAGGGGAAAGTAAGGATAAGAAAATATTAAAGACAGAGGTAATGGGAACATTCATAAATGCAAGCCATATGTTCCGCAGAATTGCATATAAAAGTCACCTAAAAATTGACTTCTAAGCTCCCTGTGATTTAAAACAAGAAGGGAAACACATTAAGTTATAAAACTGACAATGTCTATAAGAAAAAATTACAATAATGGTTTTTAGAAGAAGCATAGCTTTGCGTGGTTTTAATACTTAAGATAAATTTCACTCGTGTCCTCTAATAAGGAGGACATTGCAATAGATACTATTCTCAGCATCAACAGTTTAAAGTCTGGTATACGCATTTAAGTAATGCTAACCACTGAAACAAACAAACTCTAGTATTTCAGTGCCTTAACCCAGTAAGAATGAGTTTGCTGCTCACATAACATCTAAGGCTGGTGGCCACTTTCTCTTTTGGTATGTAGGGGTCTTCCTGCCCCTTGGGTCCAACCTTCTCCAGGGTCTCAGAACCCTCTGCATTCACCTAAAGCAGCACCTCTCAACCTGACCACTCTTGGCATTTTAGAACAGACAACAGTTTGGTGTAGGAGGGCTATATTTTTGTAAGATGCATTTTTACATCAAGAATATAAGCTAAACATCCCATCATTATGGGAGGTTCAGAAGCAGCACTGGCCCTGCCAACAAGAGGCCAGAAGTAAGACCATCAAATGCCTCTAAATGTTGTCAAGTATCTTTCAGGAGTCAAAATTTCTTCTGGTGGAGAACCACTGAGTTAGAGGATGGGGAAAGAATGAATAAAATAGGCATGCCCACATTTTATCAAAGGATAATTTATACGCACACCCGTAAATGCTGAGATCTTAAGTGTTGAGTTCAATGAGTTTTGACAATATCACACATGCACAACCACTATTCTAAACAGGATGCTAACCATTTCCAGGCCCTACCAAATCCATTAGCACCCTTGTCTAGCCAACCGCCCTTCCTGCCTATGCAACCACGTTCTGGTTTCTGTTACCGTGGATTAGTTTTGCCTTTTGCTGACAACACACAGTCTTTTGTGTTTGGTGTTTTCACTCAACACGACGTTTTGAAGTCCATCCGTGTTGCTGAAGAGTCAGAGCTGTCCCCTTCCTAGTGCTGAACCGTACCCACCGCAGGACACACCACACATGGATTTGTCTGTTCACCTGCTGTCCACGTCCTTTTAAGCAAATTGTCTTGAAAGTTACACGTATCAGTTCTGTGCACATTCCACTGGTGACGACTAGTATCGTGACCTCAGTGGAAGAAGGGCTAGAAAGTATCTTCAGCTGGGACACTTGCCTGTGATGGTTCTGTCATTTGGAAGGTCAGGTATAAATCGTGTAGAGGACAGTTAATCATCTCTGTCACATCCACATGGGAAATCTGTGTGTCGCCTGGGACCTGTAGGCTACCAAAGCTAAAAAGAAGGTAGGAAGTATTTGTGTTACACACATACCAAGTTTTGAAATGTAGTCCAAACACCTGTCCTCCATTCAAACATTTTACTGATGACCAAGCTAAATCACAAAACAAAATCATATTGTAGGTAGTTATCCACAAGTTCTAGCTAAATACTAAATCATTAACCAACATCCAAACAAATGACTTTTGGCTAAAGCATATTAGTGTTTTCTTTGTATGTTTCTTGAAGGCTCAATATTTTAAAATTTGCTTGGCATTTCTGCTCATCAAATCAAAACCACCTTGAAATATCACCTAACCCCAGTGAGAATGGCCTACATCACAAAGGCCCAGAGCTGCAGGTGCTGGCGTGGATGTAGAGAGAAGGGGATAGTATTGATGGGCCTGCAAACCAATACAGCCGCTTGGGAAAGAAGACGTAAGGAGACTTCTCATAGAGCTAAAAGTAGACCTTCCATTTGATCCCACAATGTCATTACTAAGTATCTACCCAGAAAAAACTGATCATTTTTCCATAAGGACATTCACACTGGAATGTTTATCACCGCTCCACTCACAGTCATCAAGATGTACAACCAACCCAAGTGCTCGCCAACCCAGGAATGGAATAATAAACAGTGGTCTGTGCACACCACGGAATACTATTCACTCATAAAAAGATGGAGAACTTGAATCTTTTATATTAACTTGGTGGGAGTTGAAGGACATTCTCCTTAATAAAGTATCACAAGAATGGAGAAGCAAGTATCCAATGTACTCAATACTAATATGAAACTAACAGATGAACAACGACATGTTCACAGGACAGAAAAACACAATTAAACTCAAGTGGGGGCAGGGAGAGGGCTCGGGGAGGGAGACAGGTGGGCTCCCACCTAACAGACACAATGTCAGGGAGGTGCAGGGCACACCCCCTGCATGAAGGGCTCAACTTCAACTTGGACTTTACATTACAAACACTAACAATGTAACCTAATTGTTTGTACTCTTGTATTAATCCAAAATTTAAAAAAACAATTTGACACTGATTAGAACATGATTTACCAGGTAACAATAATATGTTGAAGTTACTATAACTATGTTTAAAATTTGTAGGCTTGTGAGTCACAGAAGTCAACTGAAATAGCCTGTGATGTGAGTACATTATGTTTTAACCTAAACTAAAAAGAAAAAAGATAATCTGTAATAATAGAAATGTAAATTGAACACTTATCACAACTACCCATGAATGAAGTCCATATTCATGAATTCATGAATATTTTCAGAATAAAATCTGCTAACCAAAAGGGCTGGCACTCTAAAAACATATTGTCAAACCACAGTGGTCTTTTCTGTTTAAATAATGCTGAAAGATAAAAGAGACCAGCATTCTCTGCTTTACTTTTACTAATAATTTAACATACATGAAAATGCAATAAAATGCACAAAAGGAAAACTGTCATTGAAGATGAACTGATATAAATATATCCCTCATTTGTAACATGAGCGTATTTATTAGGATTGTGTGATACAAAAATAGAAATTTTATTTATAAATGTGCATGAATATCCCATCACGTGATGACTGCTTTGATTTTCCTAAGCTAACACATTCATAATGCTTTATTCTTGAATCTCTCTAAAAGACTTGATTTGTATTTACATTTCTGTGTGTAGGTTCTCACAAGTGTTTCCAACTGTGTTCTCTGGAAGGATTCAGCCCCCAAGTGGACAGAGGGAAGGTGTGAAGGCCCTGGGTCTGGCAGGGGGCTCCTAAGAAACTGAGGAAAGTCTGGGGAAATCGCTCCCCTTGAAGGAAGGGCAAACAAATGCGGCTCACAGAAAAGAGATTTAAGGGAGGATTCTGGGAGGATGGTGGGCAGAAGCCCAGGAATCCAGTACAGGCAGAGTCTATCTAATATAATTATTTTGGAACTCTAGATTCTATTTTTCTTCTTATTTTTTTTCTCTGAAGTTCATTGAAGGCTTCCAACTTGTTGGAGAAAGCTTGGATGGTAAGTTTCAGTTCATTTTGGTCACTTTCAGCTCTCCCAGGGTGGTAGCTGCCTGTCCCTGTCCCCGACCCCTATTCCTGAGGCAGGCAGATGTGTGCGTGTTCCTGGGGCAGCCAGCATGCAGCCCAAGGAATCAGAGGGTAAAATGGACCCGTCCTCCCACACCTGCATCTGGGCACTGGTCACTGACTGCTGCTTCTGGTCGGGGGTGCAGACAGAGAGGTGAGACCAGTGGCGCTGCACCCCTCCAGTGTGGCCAGCCCCGCCCCGCCGCTCTGGCTGGAATGACTCCCGGGGGGGCTTGCCTGTCCCCTCCCCCTTTTATTTTCTCCTTTTCCTCTTTTGGAAGCCAGATGTTAAGAACATTTAAAAGTAACTGCATTTAAGGGGAAAAATCAGAAAGTGAAAGGCGCTTTCTCAGAAAACCGCTGGGAAGATGTTACCTTTATATCTCAGGCTAATCCTGTGTCTGCCCCTGAACAATCTGGCTCAGGTTGATGTAATGAAGTTGTGAGTTATTTTTCCCTGTCAGGAACCCACAGGCTGAAGTTCAGGCAACCTGAGCACGCCCAGAGGAGCCAAGAGTCAACCACGGGAAGAACCTGAGTGGTTGGAGCAAGGAAGGGGCCCTGAATTACGAGGAGGGCACTGCGTGGCAGGATCCAGAACCCAAGTGGACTACGCTCCATGTCACCAGTGGCGCGATGACCTCTGACTGTGAAGCCAGCCCGTCTCTTTGTCCTGGGACCCTCTGACTTGGGAACTACCTCTGGTGTGCTCCTTACTTATGCCAAGTAGTAAAGCCCCTTGCTTTAATCAACATGGCTGTCTCTATGGACTTGAAACCCAAGTAAACGAACCCCTCCATTTGGGGGAACAATTCCTGGCACAGAGGAAGCCTACCCCAAAATAAACATAAAACCAAAACTAAAAAATCAACATCAAATAAAAACAATGACAAAGAGCAAAAATCTCGGGGAAGACGGAGAATCTCATTTTCAGAGTTAAAGTAAATTATCAGATTCAAGTGCTCAATTTCCAACAAAAAAATTACAAGGTCTACAAAGAAACAGAGAAGAGCGCCTCTATTCAGAGGGAAAAATACATCAACAGAAACTGCAGGTAAAGAGTATCTGACGGCAGAGCTGTGAAGCAAACACTTTAAAACAACTGTGGCAGGCCAGGCACAGGGGCTCACGCCTGTGATCCTCCCCCACTCTGGGAGGCTGAGGCTGGAGGATCACTTGAGGTCAGGAGTTCAAGACCAGCCTGAGCAAGAACCAGACCACATTGCTAGACAGCCCTCAGAATGGGAAAGAATATTTGTGAGTTATACGTCCGACAAAGGCTTAATAACCAGAATACACAGAGAACTCCAACGTATTTGCAAGAAAAGAACAAGCGATCCCATCTCAGGATGGGCAAAAGATCTAAAAAGAAACTTCTCTAAAGAAGACCTGTGGTTTTTTGTCCAGGGCTGGGTTTGAACCTGCCACCTCTGGCATATGGGACCAGCATCCTACTCCTTTGAGCCACAGGCGCCGCCCCAAACCTGTCGATTTTAGAGTTCCTATCTGATACCATATTTATCCAGGTAATCAAATAATTGTTTTCCCTACAGAATTTCATAATGCCCTATTTTCTGGAAGGAAATTATGGCCAAAAAACTCTGGATATAATTATTAAGTTCATTAAAAAATCTACCCCCTTTCCTAAAGTCCTCCCTCAAGGGGTGAAGCCCCTTTCCTTGAACATTTTCACTGTGTGCTCTCCTCTGCTCTCCTCGCTGTGACCAAACCCGGTCTGTGCTCCCGGAACTCTGCATTTCACCTACCGATTTTGCAAAGCCGGTCAGTGTGTGTGTTTCCCTGTCTGGGCCTTTGGCTTCTTGAGGTCACAAGCTGCCTTGTTTTCATGTCTATAGACAGTGACTTCATTAATTAATTAATTGAACTTAAAATTTTAAAATGTAAAAGAACAGCCAAATAAACTATACTTGCTTAAATGGAAGCAAAAATACGAAATTGGTATCTTTGCACCCTGCCTTTCACAAATCAGTCTGTGACGTCATCATCCCTTCTCTCTCTCCTTGTCTCCTCTCTCCCTTGCAAACACAATCTCCACACCTGCTGACCACACGTATGGTGGCCTGCTCACGGGAGAACGGTTCATGTTCAAAATCAAAGCCTAAGCTGCAGCATGAATAATCTTCACCCTCGAGAAAGCAGGCTTTCCACTGACCCTAGGAAGAAATCCAGTGCAGTTAGAGAAGTCTGGTTTAAAACCCACCTCACTATTTACCAGATGTCTGACCTGGAGCAAATTACTGCATCTCCTGCCATTGCATTCTGGTCTGAAAAGCCAATGTGTTAAGGCCAGTTCCAGAGGAAGGTGGCCTAAGTGGCATAGGAAGAAGCTCCCACAAAACCGTGCAAGGAGAACAGGCTGGTGTGCACTTGACCATCAAGGGACCCTCAGAGCATGACAGTGCCTTTCCAGTGCCATTCCTGAATCTCCCTTAAGTCTGGCATATTCAGGCTGGCTGATCCGGTGAGGAGTACGGCTGGACTCTCCACGAGGATCCCCAGGCAGCTGAGTTACTCAGTGCAGACCAACACCCTGTGCTCCAAAGTGCTCCTCACACTGAGATCTCACCTCACGTAGGAAGGAGGGAAACCAAGTCCCAGCATGAACTCCACAGCTGCAAAGCCCAAAATCCCTCCGCCAGATTCATAAAAAGTCAAGGCAAGACCTAACACGAAAGCTCCCGCTCCCCACATCCTGCTTTAAGCTATACTTTCAGAAAACACCCCATGAGTTTACCGATTCATTCTACACAGCTATGCAAACACTGAGTTTAATTTTATTTACTTTGCGCATAAGGCAAAGAACCTCCAAAGGTAGTAAATCAAGTAAAATTATTTTAGTTACCAGGCCCCTCCCCGTGTGACTCCAAGTCAGCAGCTGAAATGATCAGCCTCTTAAAAATAATTAAAAGCACACATCTGGAAAAATACTAGTAACTGAGGCATTCACGGTCCCTGAAACATATTCCATGGATAAGCAAGCCTTACATTTTTAAAAGGAATGTTTTTTTCATTTTCTTTTAAACAGAAGCTTATCACCTATGAACATTAAACCGAAATGTCCCAAAACATGTACCTTCCTTTTCTTAGCAAGTTAATGTCAACACATGTTATTAATTTTTGCTACAAAGCCAGTCTTAATGGGGAGTCTGGAAGCATGGCCAACCGGAGTTTAATGAGCTGGTGGCCAGCAACAGCACATGTATCACAATGAGACCAGATGGACCATTAAATTTCATCCTCCACGTTCTTTCTTGGAATGTGGAAATACTGTTCCCCTTTATCCTGGCAAACCTCGCAATTTCTATGAAAGGCTCCTTTTAGGCTCTGTGAATGCACCTTCACGGGATCTCCAAGACCGGTATAAATCCTGGTCACAGTCATTGAGCACTGGCGTCCAGCAGCCTGCTGGCTAAAGCACTCCTGTCATTAATTCCTTTTTTCTTTTTTTCCAAGGAAACACCACCACAACATTAATAATACTGCAGTTACACCTGGCCTTCAGGCTGACTTTGTGGCTCAAGCTTCCAGGCCAGTCCCCACAGCCCCAGGTTCCCAGCTACTTTCTGTGGCTCCTGATACCAGGCCAACTCCCACAATGTCAGGCTCAAATCCTGCTCCAGCACCAGGCCAGCCCAGGCTCTTGCCCAGTCCCAGTGGTCTTAAACTCTGGTGGGTTCAGGCCAGCTCCAACGGACCCAGGTTCAAGGCCCACCTGACAGACTAATATGTCAGGCTATCTCCACAGACCAAGGCTTCAGAATCACCTATAAAGAGTCAGGCTAACCCCCCAAAACCAAACCCAGAGGCCAGCCCCCACAGACTGGGACTCCAGGCACGACCAAGTGGAATCAGGTACCAACTCTTCCCTGTGCCTTTCTAACCACTGTAGACTCATGAGCAAGATTCACCCCAGCATCCAGTCAGTCCCCAAGGACCCAGACCCCATAGCTCCACGCTCCAGGGCTAGGTCCATTCAAGTGATCTGGGCTCTAGGCCCAACCCCATGGACCTAGGTACCAGAACTGATGGCCCAGGCATGAGACTCGCCTTCCTGATGACCCTGCCCAAAACCTACCCTTGGGCTACACCAAAGGGCCTACCCAAACCTCTGACAGGCTGGCAGGTGAAATGCTTTCAAAAGGTCAGTCTACAAATATCTGCAGATGATGTATCTGCTAACAAGTTAATATCCAAGATGTACTATAAACTCAAAAATGGAATAGCCAGAAAATAATCAACCAAATTAAAAAGTGGGCAAAGCGCCTGAAAAGACATTTCTCAAAAAAAAAAAAAAAAACACAAAAAGAGGACATACATGGCCAACAGCTATATGAGAAAGTGTTCAGTATCACTAAAAATTGAAGAAGCACAATTAAAATCACAAAAAGATTGGAAGATTGGGCAGCACCTGTGGCTCAAGGGAGTAGGGCACGGCCCCATATACCAGAGGTGGCTGGTTCAAACCCAGCCCTGGCCAAAAACTGCAAAAAACAATCACAATAAGATATCAACTTATGCCTGTTAGAATGACTGTTATCAAAAAGTGAAAAGTTAGTAAGTATTGGCAAAGATGTGGAGAAAAGGCAACCCTTGAACGCTGTTGATGGAATGTACATTAGTACACCCGTGATGGAAAACAGGTGACCATATGACCATATGATGGAGTGATCCCACTGCTGGGTACATGGCCGAAGAAAAAGACAGTAGTGTGTCAAAGAGATAGCTGTACTGGCCTTTCACGGCGGTGTTTGTTATAGTAGCCAAATATGGAATCAACATGTGTCTCTCTGTGGACCAAGAGATAGTAAACGCACACACAATGACATGATATTCAGCCTCAAGAAAAGGAGAAAATCTTGTCATCTGTAGCACAGATGAATCTGGAGGACTTTGTGTTAGTTAAATAAGCCAGACACAAAAAGACAACTATTCCATGGTCTCCCTTAATGCAGAATCTAAATGTGCTGAACTCTTAAGAAATAGATGGTGGTTGTTGGGGCCTGGGGTGGGGGCTGTCCGGGGGACGTTGCTCAAAGAATACACAGTTGAAGTTAGACAGGAGAAATAAGTTCAAGAGCCATACTGCACAACATAGGGACTACGGTTAACAACAATGCATTTTATTATTAAAAATTGCCTGAGGGAGTAAATTTTAATGTCATCACCAAGGCTGATGATTGTATGAAGTAATGGAAGCTGAATGAGTTCAGTTCAGCCTTTACACAGCGTGTACATGTGTCGAAACACCATGTTGTGCACTATCAACTGTTATTCATGTATTCAAAATGCACAGAGGTATTTTATCCTTGTTGCTCTTTTACTTCAAATCCCTCACTGTCCACGAAGTCGATTCTCATGAGATGGACAATACGAATTTTTACACTCACCTGAAGTGCTATTTTATTTCAATTTGCAAATTCTGAAGCCAGTGGGACTCTGCATGAGATCTGCTTAAAATGGTCAGTGGTTTCCTGGCCGTTTTCCTTTAAGCTAAATAAAGAGGCCCACCTTTGGGCTCAGTCAAATCTCCTTGAAATGACAGATGGTTGCCTGATTTCAGCAGTTAGTTACAGCAGTGATTTTTAAAATAAACAAAAAAGCAAACCACCAAACAAAGTGGGGCTGGGCTTGGGCCATTTTCAAGTGCGTGCGACTTTAATTTAGTTCACTTACCAGCTGGTAACTTGCTGAGCACTTACCATCTATGAGGTAATTCCGTACCTCTGGTGGTCACACCGGGGACAGAGACTTTCAGGACCTGCTTCTGGTCTCCAGGACTTTCATTCACTTATCTGGTGTCACCCCGCAACCAGGCATGCGTCCACCCATGGACCGGACCTGAAATGCAGCCCAAGCAAGAGGAATCAGCAAGATATAGAGGGCGAATCCTTAGGGTAAATTAACTGTGTGAAGATTGGAGTGAAGAGGGAGTTAATGCTCCAATTCTTAAGGGTCCCCCCTCGACCATAAAGTGAATATTCAAGATAAGCCATTATCCTTCATGCGTATCAACCGTTTTCATAAATGTGCAAATACTTAGCATTCTCACTAAACATGCCCCAAACACAGGTCACCTTTACAGATGATCGAGGCTCATCTCCAAGAATCCCGGAAGGTTTTCAACGTTATTCTCCTAAAAATGATGATGGTGATGCTTGCTCTCTGTATCCCTTACTCTGAATCAAACACTAGCTTAATATTTTAACTAAAATATTAGTAAAATGTAGTAATCTACATACGTTACCTCACTTAATCCTCAAAACTCAGGAAAAAATTTAAAACCCGGGTGGCTCCTGTGGCTCAGTGAGTAGGGTGCCGGCCCCATATATGGAGTGTGGCGGGTTCAAACCCAGCCCCAACCAAACTGCAACAAAAAAATAGTGGGGCATTGTGGTGGGCACCTGTAGTCCCAGCTACTTGGGAGACTGAGGCCAGAGCACCTAAGCCCAAGATCTGGAGGTTGCTATGAGCTGTGACACCATGGCACTCTACCCAGGGGGACAAAGTGAGACTCTGTCTCTTAAAAAAAAGAAAAAAGAATTTAAAACCCTGTGAATGTCTTTGTCCTGTACTCAGGAACAGGTAGGTGTACAGGGAGAGAGTTTGAACGCTCTACTCAAGGTTGTCCCAGCCCTGGGGGCAGCATCAGTCTACAAAGCCCAACATGAAAGATGCTCTTTCCCCACACAAGCCAATGACTTTGCACAAAAAGAAACCATGTTCCTTGACCTTATAATTCACCTCTGGCTCTATCCAACCATCTCCTAAATGAGTTACCTCAGTCATTTAAAAAAAATGCAAAGACTTTGCATGTTTAGTTAACCATTGCCATAGTTAAAGTCACACCTCTAAAAAGTTGTTCTAATATCTAAAAAATAGTTCTAATATCTCATTAATTCATTATATAAAGTAGATTAAAGTAAGTTAAATATAATTTTATAATATAAGTAATTTAAATATATTGCTTACAGATAAGTTATCAATTGCAAATTTTCCTGGGAACCTGAGTTGGAGGACACAGGAAGCACGAGGTCCTGTTGATGAGACCTGCTCTCCTGAACCACATTATTAAGAACAAAAACTGGCTTAAGAAATTGTTATTGCCTTTAGTACACTGGAAATAAGATATCAAAGACTGGCTTCATTTTCCTGTTAAAAAAGATTCTATTAGTAAGTCTAACAATACTGAATATAGTGCTACTAGTGAAAGAAACGTATCCTTAAAGCAAACTGCTTATAAATTGGGCCTTGGGTACATTTTTCACTTAAAGAACAATTGAGGAAAAAAATAAAATATAATTGTGTTGTCTGTGTTCTGTTCCTAGAGCTAAGATATGTCAATTAATATTTCTTTACTTTAATTTTCATGCAAACAAAACTTGGTAGTGTCTTTCTGTCTCCAGCTTCTAAAACATTAAGAAGGTTTTGTGGTTACTGTTGGAAGGTTCTGGGGCACCCGTTACAAAATTCTAAGTGGCAGAACTAAAGCATTCTCTGGAGAAGAAGGTGCTGTCCTGATCTGATGTGTATGGATGGGATCACAGCAGTAGCACAAAGGACTCCATTATTTACTTCTGTATCAAAGCAAAAAGGAAAAAATAAGCCAGGGGGCTGAATGAGGGGTCGGGTGCCAGGCAGGAGCCAGAGTGGAATTCCCCTTAACACCTTCATTTCCTCGGTGGGATATATGCTTTGCAGAGTCCCTGACAATAGCTCTCTAAAGAGGACAACAACAGAATTACTGTTTGGGCAAAATACAAAGTTGAACTATGACAGAATCACATTCCTTTTTTTTTCATTGTCTTTATTATTAAATCATAGCTGTGTACAATAGTGTAATCAAGGGGTACAATGTGCTTGTTTCATATACAATCTTAACTATTTTTATCAAACTGATTAACATAGCCTTCCTGGCATTTTCTCAGTTATTATATGAAGACATTTGTATTCTGCATTTAGTAAGGTTCGCCAGGTTGAAACTTCTTTCTGCACTTTAGAGAGCTAACTCCCACCGAGGTGCAGAGAGCCTCTTGAGAGAAAAGAATGCACGGGTGCTTACATTTTTATGGTTTTTCATCAGGAAAGAAATGAGGGATAAATGCTGCTGTATAATACAAATATCACATGAGGGGGTTGTGCTGACCTCCCCAAATGTGACCCAGTCTAGCCCTTCTTCCTTCTCTGGTCCCTGTTAAAAATGAATGTCGATGAATGTTCAGTGAAACATAAAGCAAAATGGCATGCATCGATGGACACTCAGGTTCAATGGCTCACAGGCAAACCTGAAAATGCCAAGGAAGGTTTTATGGAGTAGCATATTGAATGCTGTTGAGTTCACATGTACTGTTTTTGATTCCTTTCTGGCCCATTATGTAGGAGTAATAATAAGTTAAGTACTAATATACATAAATAAATATTACTAATTATATTATACATATTATATATACTATTACATAGTATATATATATAATATAACATAGTATGTATACAATATGATTATATATAATATGTATATAATGTGTATATATACATATAATGTATATATAATTATATATAATATATATATGTATATATCTTTTGAAACAGAGTCTCACTTTGTTGCCCTGGGTAGTGTGCTGTGGTGTCATAGCTCACAGCAACCTCAAACTCTTGGGCTCAAGTCATCCTCTTCCCTCAGCCTCACAAGTAAGTAGCTGGGACTACGGTGCCTGCCATAATGGTCAGCTATTTTTAGAGATGGTGTCTTGCTCTTGCTCAGGCTGGTCTCTAACTCTTGAGCTCGAGTAATCCACATGCCTTGGCCTCCCAGAATGCTGGGCAATACTAATATTTAAACTTTATTAAATACTTAATGTATGCTAAATGCCTTCTGTATGTTATTTCAGTTAATTGTAACAATACAATGAAGTTAGTTTTATTTTTAATTTCAGTTCAGATGAAGACATTGAGACTCAGAAGGGCTAAGTCCAAGATTCAAACCCATGTCTATGCTATTGAGAAACGCCAGCTTTTAATCACCTATTGCTCCGCCTTTCATGGCAGCTGCACCCTTTGCTCACCTAGAGGTCAGGCTCTGAAAAGAATTTTTTTTTTTTTTGCTTAGTGTATGATCTCATTTATCTGTGGAATCATTTCAAAAACAAGTCAAATACATAGAAACAGACAGGAGCATGGAGAGGGAGGAGCTAGAAACATGTAGGTCGAAAGATCTTGCAGTTAGGTAAGATAAGTCTGGGGACCTAATGTACCCCAGGAAGACTATAGCTAATAATATTTATTGTATATTAAAAATCTGCTAAGAATGGATTTTAGATGCTCTTACCACACATACACAAAGAAGAGATGATAGATGTTAAATTGCTTACCTACAGTAAACATTTTATTATGTATAACATAACGTACAGCTTACATTTATACAAAAAAAGAAAGAACACATACAAGTGCACAGAAAAGGATTAAAATCACTCGTTATCCCAAATCAAAAAATGCTACTTGATAATATTTTGGTCTATTTATTTCCATATTGGAGGAAGGACTCCTACTAGTGGAAGAGGGTTATGTGAGGAAGAGGTATTATTCAGCAGAGTTGGAGGTCACCTTGATTAACTGCACTAATACAGACACCATTTACAAAGAAAAGACATAGAACAGTTGGGTGTGTTGAGTATGTGTTTACACAACTGAAATTGGTTTTCATAGGGCACTTTGATTTTGTGGATCTACATAGCATAGTTTTTTTAAGAATATATTTATAATAACATTGTGGGTTGTATTGAGAAGAATAAAGTTTGAAAATTTTTAGGGAGAAATATCCCTCCAGTACAGTCTGATTTCTATGGCAATGACATTTTTCAAGAAGTTATGTTTTTGACCTATGTTCATCCAAACTCAAATTATTCCATAATGGTTTCATGTTCTCACTAAGGTGTCTATATTTCTCCCTAAAGCACTAGATAGTTATTCTCTTTCTTGATTGATGTCTTGCCTTTATCAACCAGACTTAGTGAGAGACAAGATGGATTGGAGCAGAGTTCATTCTCTAACTAGTTGGAGCTGAGAAAGACATAAGCCTTCAGTGCTAAACATTGTTCTAATTCTGCAGGTTTGTTCCCTCGTTGGAGAAACATGTTATTAACACTTGCATGACGTGTTTTTGAACATGCATCAAAATATTTTAATGATTTAAAAATAAAATCCAAACACCTGTGTTTGCAAAGCCCATGTATATATTTGAAATGAAATTAAGCCTGAATAATGGCTTTACTAAAGCATTTAATGTTTTCTCTATTATGCATTTTCCTTCTGGCCTTTGTAAGTGCTTATAAACTCCCCATCCCCACTCCTTTGACAACACACACATACATACACACCTATACATACACACACACACACACATACAAGTCTGGAATATTCTTTCCTAGCTTTCTGATGAACTAGTGATTCTTCAAGCCCTATCGTGACCTTCTGCATCATTTTCTCTCCCTTGTCCTCCACCAGATCATACATGTTCTTTCCAAAGCTCATACAGTGTTCTTCCAGAGCTTTGTAATCATTTTTGTACTCATACATACATATTCAGTCTGACTTCTCTTATTGGACTGTGACAAATCAAGGGTGGGTCTATACCTTAACTTTCCACAGTCAGTAACTCCCCAAATGCATTGAGTGTAAGTCAGCCATCAGACAAGTTGCATGTCTGTCCTTTAACCTCTGAAAGTGGCTACTCCAAAATTTAGCGCAACTTCATCATATAGCCTTCCTTCATTTCATCTTTTAGCTGTTGTGGATTTACAGTTAGTCTCAAGCAAGCCCGATGAACTAGATATAGATTCTAGGTGCCCTTAGACACCATCTTCTACCCTTCTCCATGAAGACAATTGAAAGCTGGGGATCACACTGCAATGTCAGTGGGCCTAACAATGTTAGACACAAAATGGCAGTTTGTATATTGATACAACATTCCTGGAGAACACTGACCCAGGCCAGGAATGGGTGAGGTGATGTACTCCTGCTTGCCATGAAGATACGGATGGAGATATATAAAAAGTCCACTGAAGTCTAGGGCCCTGAGACCCACTGACTTTATGCCTTAAGGTTGGCTTTCTAGGAAGGGCCAGGATTTAGCAATATTAATTTTCCCCCAAATATAGTGTCTCATTCTTCCTTTTAATTACCATGCAGCACAGATAGCTGAAAGTCTGACAATTAAGTTCATGAACTCATTCTAGAAAAAGTGCTATATAGCTCATTGCTAAATAACCCTACAGGCACCTTCAAGGTACTCCCCTTGGGAAGGTACACACTGGTGCCTGCACCTAGTCCACCTTCAAAGGAATTCTGGAATTCCTTTTTTGGAATGGAATGATGCTGTCATTATATTACCCTTGATGTCCTGAATGCCATCAAAATGTTTTCGTTTGAACATTTCCTTTATATTCAATAAAGAAAAAGTCACTGGAGGCAAGATCAGGTGAGTAATGAAGGTGGTCCCTTACAGTTATTTGCTTATTGGCTAAAAGCTCCTTCACAGAATGTGCTGTGCAAGCGGGTCCATTGTTTTGATGCAAGAGCTACACATTTCTCATGCCAAGATTTATAGTTAAGATTTCTGTATCTCTGTTTACTTGGCTTTCTATGTTTATTACACAAGCTGATGATTTTGGTGCACAATTAGACAAATTTTTGCAATGGTTTCATCAGTTCTGCTTATTACTAGTTGCTGTGACTCCGGCTCATCAGGGATGCTGTCTCTTCCTTCAGCAAAAGGTTTAACCCATTTGTGTATTGCCATTTTCTTTATGGCGTTATCACCATAAACTTGGGCTGACATGTCCCTAATTTAACTTCCACTTTTGTCAAGTTTGACAGGAAATTTAATGTTTGTTCATTATTCTAATTCAAGCTGTGATGTTCTTGGGACAATACACAAAAGCACAGTAATAGTTATGAACATCTCTCAGCAAGACACCGCCTCACGTCAACATGAACACAGCTGTGAGACACTGATATTCTAAGATTATGGACCCTTACTGAATTGTTTGTACAGTGATGCCACCATAAGTGCATGGTGGCAATTTCACTAGCTTAATTGTCTAACTATGTATCTGGGTTTCCTGGAATATCCAGAAGTCAGACCAGCAATGATTTCCAAAGTGTCCAATTAATGTTACAAATAGGGCGAGGGTGGGTGGAGAGAGGGTAAATAGTGGGATCACACTTATGGTGCATCTTAGAAGGGACAGGTAAAACCTATTAAATGCAGAACACAAATGTTTTCACATAATAAAAGAGAAAATCTCATGAAGGTTATGTCAAACAGCTGGAGGAAAATATTTCAGATTGTATATGAAGCCCACATACTGTACCCCATGATTGCACTAATGTACACAACTATGATTTAATTAAAAAAAACAACCAAAAAATCCCCAGAAAACCCAAATATAATCCAATAAAAAGAAGTTCCAAGCGGCCTCCTACAGTGCCTCATTCTCTGTTGTGGGAGTGTGAGTGGGGGAAATAATGAACCATCAAACTACCCCCCTCAGTGACCTCCAACCTAGGGAGACTCTTCATCTAAAGCGCCCAGCTCTGAGCCTTGTTATTACATGTTCTCTTGTTCACTTTTTAATTCCCTCAGGTATATTTGTGTAAGTTCAGATCCAAATGCTCATCTCTTTTTTAGTTAACCATTTCCCCTTAAAGCTTAGCTCTTCCCTAGTTCCCATAGGTTGCCTTCTCCAGGACGTTAACTTGGGCACACTATCAGCATTCACAACCACCCTCCACCTTTCTACTTCCACTTGTCCAGCTCCATTTTCCACAGAAATTGCGCTTACTCTATAATTAAACTCACTATATAATTAAACTACTTACTGTGTTTATAGTCCATTGTTTGTCTTTTCCCAATGGAGTCTAATGATAGAGGTTTTTTTGCCTATTTTGTTTACCGATGCATCCCCCCTGGACCATAGTTATGCAAAAACTGAACAGTGAATGAATTCTTCGCTTTTATAGCTACTCATATCAGTATGGATTATGTCTTGAGTCCCACTGGGCATTCGCTTCAACCTGTGAGGAAGGGATAACTGGTGCTGTCCTGAACTGCCTGGTCTGGGGCTTAGCACGTTGCCCAAGGGGCTCGGTATGTGGGTCTGCTCTGATTTTCAGAAATTAATCAACTATCTTCAGAGAGTAAAAAAATCATACTTTCTAAATGTTAGTCTTCATTCAACAAAAAATTTGTGAGATTACAAGGATGCCTGTGGCACATTCAAGAATCTGTTGATGTTATGGACCCAAGAACCTAGAGAATCCGTTTGACTGTGTTTTCCTATATTCCTATATTTCCTATATTCATTAACGGTGGCTTAATCCTGAGAGACCAGTAACTGGTAAACTGGTTCATTCACTTGTTAGCTACTGACATTGAGTGTTGTTGAATAGAGATATTCTTAGACTAATGGTAAATAATGATGATAAAACAAAATAATGGGAAGTTGTTGGGGAACTCAAGGATGGGTTAAATTGGTATGGGGCAGTGGGGTCCATAGTTAAACCGGGAGTGGTGGTGTATGCTTGTAGTCTTGGCTACTGGCAAGGATCCCTTGAGGCCAGAAGTTCTAGGTCAGCTTGGGTAACATAGGGAGACTTTGTCTCTAAGAAGAATTTGTTGTAACCTGTGTCCCCAATAAGATTTTGTTCTTTTGAAAGTAACAAAATTTTCTATGTGGTATGATCATATTTCTAAAATTTTGATGTTATTTCATTAAGAAATTTGACGTATTTTTTTCTGTGGCATCACCCAAAGTCACTATAAAAATCGCAAGTCCACAGAACAAATTTATAAATCACTCACTATATTCAAGGCCCTATATCCAATACAGGGGTTACAAGATAAGTACTACACAAAGTGAGCATTGTATTAATCAATGACTGAGCAAGTCTTAAGTATAAATATACCTGCACATACACACAGGTATAAAAATATATTTATATATGCTAATGCATATGTATGTATGTGTATATATATAATATAAAAATATTATTTAGCTTTCCTTCTCTGTTCAAACATTATTCTTGGGCAATAATTTCAGACGTTTCTGAGTATAAAACATGATGTCATAGGTCAGCCAGTTTTCTAATGAAGCAGAATAATTTGGGAATTGTACTGTTAGCTGTTTCCAGTAAAATCTCTGTTTTGAGAAGCAAATGTGAGCTTGAGCTGAGTTACTTTAATATGGTGTTCTCTCCACTAAAAATGAAATCTTTGAAGTTTAGTCACAGAAGGGATTTTCTATTCAAAACAAAATTACAAGATTCTTTTACCTTTACCATGGCATTAGTAGCTAATGTCATCGGTGGGCTGGGTTCATGATTCCCTGTGTGCAAAATGATATATTTCACAAGGGATTTTATTGATTTTTAATATGTTGTTTTGAGTTTCCTCCTCTTCTGTATTGTTGATGAAGTCTGCCTTAGGTCTTTTTTGCTCCCAGCCATGCAATTTTATGTAATTATAAACACTGCCTGAGCCTCTATTACTATGATGTGAAATCTCAAGCTTGAAGACAAGACACATTTATATCAGCATGTTAACATTATTATTGGAAGCAAAAGCAGTTCTAATGTGATTCTCTTATCGACAAAGAAATAACTCCATCCCCTTTTCATTCTACTTCATGCTCTGAGCTAGGATTATTCTGTTTATTTTTTTATCTCATCGAAATTCCGCACCACTTTATAAGATTGTTTAGCCATTGTGAGAGAAATAAATATGGAAAATACTGTGAAGTTCCTTTGAGGTTTTATTTTCCACATTCCCTTCTATGTGTCTTCTCTTTCTGGCTCCACATCTCCCAGGACATAATGATTCTGTGTAGGACTCAATGATGAGAGGTAAGAAGGACTTTTCATGTCCCAGTCACCCATTGCCATGGCTGATGAGTCCTTTGGTGTGCGGCTGTTATGAGTGTGGAGAAGAGACACAACCCATAGCCTCACCAGTGGCTATGGGTGACAGTGGGGTATTTCCACCTTTAGCAGGGGAAGGAGCTTCAAGGAGTTACAGCCCTTGTCACTTTGAAACCTAAGGCTGCTGCTGCCTCAGGAATAAAGATAGAGGCCCAGAACCTTTGGGGTATAGAATGAAAAACCAGGACATGAGATTTTGGGCCCTGGGCTATTTGAAAGCACACATCCACAATGCAATTATACATGGTAGACACATTATCTTTATGTAGTATGCATATACTACATGTGGTAGGAGGTACTAGTGACATAAAAATTAAAAAATAATTAAAATTAGAACACACACAAAAAATGTTCCACAAACCTCACAGGTGTTAAATGACAGAGTCAGAATTCAACCCACCTCCCCCCAGGCCTCTTGCTGTTTTCTGGGCCTCACAGACTATAGAACCCCCTGGCCTCTCTGAGTGTTGCCAGACAGACTTCCTTGGTAATCAATTAGAGATAACAATTTCGCTTTGTTTTTATTATGTGTTAATATGAGGGTACATACTATTAGGTTACAGTATTTCCATTTGTAAGAAAAGTCCAACAACTGAGTTGTAATTGAGTCCTTCACCTAGGAAGTGTGCCATATACCCCTACATTGTACCCAATAGGTAGGAATTGACCAAGTGCCCACCCTGATTCCCCCCCCTTTTTTTGAAAGTTTTAAATATGTTTTTCTCTCATGTGGGCCTGTAGTTGGTCTATTTTTCAGATTAATACTGACTGCATAGGTTGAGATATCATTAATAGAGATGGCATTTTTGTGCAAATATAATGTGCTTGTGTCATAAAACTCTATAATGCAAAAAGATAGAGATGATCATACTGTCTTAAGGAGCTGTGAAGTTAAGAGAGAAGTTAAAAATGAGTCCACAAATAATAAGAATACTAGGAAGCATATGATAACGTTCACTTAGGGAAATAAGAATCAGGGAAGTCTTCTTGAAAGAAGTAATATTTGATCTGGAGCAGAAAATATAGAAAGAATTTTGATAGAAAGAAATGTAGGTCTTCAGATTACCCAGACAGAGGCTGGACGTGGGGGCTCATGCCCGTAATCACAGCACTCTGGGAGGCTGAAGCAAGTGGATTGCTTGAGCTGAGGAGTTCAAGACCAGCCTGAGCCAGAGTGAGACCTGGTCTGTAAAAATAGCCTGGAGATTTTGCAGGCAGACACCTGCAGTCTAGCTACTTGGGAGGCTGAGACAAGAGGATCACTTGAGCCCAAGAGTTTGATGTTGCTGTGAGCTATGACACCACAGCACTCTACCTAGGGTGACAGATTGAGACTCTGTCTCAAACAAACAAATAAACAAACAAAAAAACTTCCAAATTACCAATACACAGCTAGAAAACAGCTAGATTTATCCAGGGATGGTGATTGGGTTATATTACATGGAATACAGGGCAAGCAAGAGAAAAGAGTAAATTTAGGGTGTCCATAAAATTCGTGTGCAATTTACTATATTAAACTATTCTAAATTGCATACGAACTTTATGTCCACATTGTATTACTGACAAATTTTGATGTTACTTTCAGGACCTGGTAATATATTCTCTAGGCAAAGGGAAACTGGCAAAGGGTTTTAAAATCATAGAACAATGTATTGGGATGGATGCTTTTGGAATGTAATACTGGGGAAGCTTCAGGAAAGCAGATATAAGAACCTGTTACTGCCTGTGGATGAGTAGTCACTGGTTGTCACTGGAATGCTTCTCAGGAAGTATATGAAGTGCTGTGTCTCTGAGCAGAGTGTCAGGGAAGAGTTGGAAGGCAGAGGAGGTTATCTGATAGCTTCACATGTTGCCTGCAGGGACTGACTCAGTGGTTGCATGGAAGTTGTAGGAAAGTAGGTGAGAAGTGCACGGGAAGGGCAAGAGGAAAGATGTTGACAGACAGCAGCTATGGGCAGGAGGGACTGGAAGCTATTGCTGCAGGGGTTTCCTCCATCAAAGCAATGGCAACTATTTGAGCCCATGAATACCCGCAATGGCCTGGCCATTTGAAGGGCTGCTCCAGTGCAAAGCTAGGCAAGCTCCCCAATCTTGTGGTGGCATTAAACACATACAAATATGGAACAGTGTTGAAGTATCTAGAGGGTATCTAGGAAAGATATTCCTGAGAGGCAGTTTTGAACAAAGAAAGTGAGGGAGCCATCCAGGTAGACATGTAGAACTTTCAAGCAGGTGGAAAAGCACAAAGATACAGGACAGTGCTGAGTACATCTAAGGACCATCGTGGGGCCCTTATAGCTTCTATGAGGGAAATGGGGAGGGTGGGAACCTAGATAAGGCAGGAATTTGTGGGTGATAAATGTTTGTCATTTACCTTGAGTAGATGTGAAGACATTTCAGTGTTCTGAGTAAAGGGAGGGCCTGGTCTTCTGAAGCTTTAAGGAGACTGCTCTTGATAATGTGCTGAAAATAGACCACAGAGGGAAAAGGGTGCAAGATTTCAGGTCAAATAGAAGTAAACCAGGCTGGAAATTATGGTATTTCGACTAAGGGGATAGTAAGATATAATTAATGGTCCAATTCTGGAAAGAATGAAGTTGAAGGAAGAATGAACAGGAGTATCAGGCAGATTGGACATTAGGTATAAAGGGAAAACAGCTGTGTAATATGGGCTCCTGGTGTTGGCCCCAGTACATGAAGAATGGAGTTGCTGCTAACTGATGGTGTAAGAGGACCTCATTTGACAAAATATTACAACCTCCATTACAGCATGTTAATTTTGATACATGTAGGGCAAACTGAGCTCCGATCTTTAGCATAAAGCTTGCTTCCTGCTTGAGAGGCCTAGAGAATCACAAGAATGGCAGGTGAGTTGTGTATGTGCAGGAGATCAGAAAGCTGGCCTCCAGGAGAAAATGTATATGTGAGGGGTGACAATAATAATTATGGTAACAATTCTCTAGATTCCAAAGTTCTCTTGATGCTGGTGGCAGAGGTTAGAGTTCTGCACAAAGGTGGAGACCTTTTATCTGACCTTCTCCACGTCCTCTCTAATCAGTGCTAATGTGGGACAAGCAGCTTTTGTCTACTTCCCATTTTATGATAATAAATGAGGATTGGAAGTTTACTTGGGAAGGCTCCTCCCAGAGGTCCTTAGTCCCCCTCACAGACTCTGTGTCAAGCCTCTTCATTTCTCATGTCAAGACCCCCTCATCTGGTGGTCCCAACCCCTTCAGATACATCTATTACATAACCTATGAAAGATCAGGTAGATAACTAGAGACGCGGGGAGAAGTTGGAGATGGAGATATAAAGTTGGAAGCCATCAGCATATAGACAACACCTAAAGCTACTAGGGTGAATAAGATCAAGTATGGAATGAATGTAAAAAGAAAACAGAAGAGGTAACAAGAAGTAGATCCTGGGGAACTTGGAAATTTGAAGCTGGGGGTTGGAAAAGCCAGCAAAGGAAACTAAAAGAGGTAAGAAGACAACAAAGCATATTCTGTGTCTTGGTAGCCAAGAGAAGAAAGTGTTTTGAGGAAGAAGACGTGATGATTTATTCTTTGAAATTCTGCCCATAGGCCATGGCAGGTAAATGATTAGATTTAGCAACATAGTGATGATTGGTGACCTAGAAAAGGACGGGTTCTATGGAATGGTGGAGGGAAAAACATGATGGGGATGAGTTCCAGAAAGAATGGGAGGAGTGAAATGGGTGACACTAGAAAGAGATGAGTAAGAGAGATGGAGTTGTATGCAGGCAAATGATCACAGTAACCGAGCTGAGGACTGGACTGGGAGAGAAGAGATGAGGATATTTTGGGTGAGTAAAAGTAGATTGTAGGTCGGGGTGTGTTTGAACAAATGTTAGATCTCTTAGTCTTCTCTGGGAGCTGTAATAAATAAAATGTGATAAACTGGGCATCTTAAACAGTAGAAAATTACGTGTATTTCATATAGTTCCAGGGGCTGGAAAATCCAGAGTCAGGGCGCCAGTAGATTCTGGTCTTTGTAAACTTTTCTTCCTGGACTACCAATGGCTACCTACTTACTGTGTCTTCATACTTTTGGGGTTGGTGGGGCTGGAAAGAGAGAGAAAGAATGTGCCAGATTTTCCATCTTTTCTTTTTTTTTTATAAAGATACTAATCCCATCGTGGGGGCTCTACTCTTATGACTTTTCTAAACCTAATCACCTCCCAGAGGCTTCGCCTCCAAACACCATCCCATTGAGGTGAAGGCTTCAACATATAAGTTTTTTTGGGGGGGTGTACACACCATTTGGTCTATGACATTAGATTTGTGTTTATAGAAAGCGTGAGTTGAAAAGTTAAGAGGTAGTGATTTATGTGTGGGATTATTGAAATTCAGGTAATGATAAAGCATGGCCATGGGAGTAATAAGCCATGACTGGGCTAAAGAGAAGATCTCTTAAAGAAAGAAAGGCAAGTAATTGAGATCCCAGGTTGTTGGGAGGATGGTCAATGTGGACTTTAAGTTAGGATAGGAAACTATGGGGAAGAGTAACAACTTCCAAAAACTAAATGCTTGTAGGAAGCGAGGCATGGGAGATGACTAAAACAAGGAGGCACAGAAGAATGACCTTGGACCCCTGGTCTATTGTGAAGATGAGGATGAACAGAAGCAAAACACACAGTTAGCTCCATCCAGTTGGTCCAAGGCAGAGTGGTGGAGGCTCGGGGAGGGCTGAGGAGAGGGAGATGTGTGGAGGCAACTTGAAGGAAGTAGCAAGAGTTCTGGCCTCACTGGAGCCCCATGAAAACGTGTCCTTTGTGCTCTTAGATTTCACACTGGTTGTCTGCAAGGCTGGTGATTCTCTGGGGCACTCCCCAGACCCCTTCCCAATGCTTCACACATTCTAAGGCTTTAACAAATACTGTGTGAGTTCAAAGAACCAAGGATGAGGATGATATGGGTGAAATTCAAGCCAATTCTAGGAGTAAGATGTAAAGGATATAGTTCAGTTCTATCAGGATCTTAACCAGTAGTCTTATTTTTAACAAAGACATGGAGAAAAGGCACTCATATAATTTATTTCTCAAATCATGAAAGGAGAAGGCAGAAGTAAATTTTATGCAAAAGAAATATAGAGCAGAAGTTTGAGTTTTTTGTAACCAAAGCATGTTTTGTGAGGTGCACATTGTTCTGTTTTTCTGGGGAAGTGTATGTCTTTGCTATTTTTTGGGGGGGGATTATTATTTTTACTCACCAAAACAAGGTGAAGCACTAGCAGAAAGAACTCCTAGCCCCATAAACAACAGCTCTACTGTTGGGAGGGAAACTCATGGATGAGAAAGGGCAAATTTTGGCAATAAATGGGTCTCTGTATGTCTTTATACCTCATGACAGCTCATTAAAATGAATGGAACATCTCTTGGTGATTGTACTTTTCCAAGCAAACAGTTTCCTTTGCCTTCACAGTTCTTCTCAGAAGCTAGCAGCTTTTCTGCAATTTTTTCTTTCAGGGTTTTCGCTAACTTTGCTATGAATTTCTAACAGCAGAGCATCTGTGAATGGACAGTTTCTCTTAATGTTCCTTGAGTCAGAGACAAAATGGTTATACACAGACACTGACCCTGTCTTCAGTTAAGAGCATTTGGGTTTTAAAGATTTTGCGATATGTTCAGGCATGAAGTAACCCAGTTTGCATTTCACCTCCTTTTCTCCTAACTCATCAGGAACTTTTGTCAAAGTGGTCAGTTACTTTGCATGACCACAGTTGGTCAGCTGCAGGTTACACCTGTTTGGGGAATGCACTAAGCTGGACAGGTTGGTGATTCTGTACCTCAGTGGGCTGGAGGCCCAGGAAGGTGCCATGATGGTGTGGGCAGGTGCGCTCCATGAGTGAAATAAGAGAGGCAAGTTTAAAGTCAGAGCTTTCACAAAGCAGAAGGTGTGATTATTTCTGG
>CAUYRH010109902.1:0-49113 GCA_963574655.1 Perodicticus potto
AATTGGAAAAACACTGAAAGATATTGACCTGGGGAAAGACTTTTTGAGGAAGACTGCCATGGCAATAGCAACAACTGCAACAATAAACAAATAGGACTTAATTAAACTGAAAAGCTTCTGTACAGCCAAGGAGACAACAACCAAAGCAAATAGACAAGCTACCCAATGGGAAAGGATATTTGCGCATTTTGAATCTGACAAAAGTTTAATTACCAGGATCTATACAGAACTTCAATTAGTCTACAAGAAAAAAACCAACAGTTCCATACACCAATGGGGAAGAGAGATGAATAGAATCTTCTCTAAAGACGACAGATAAATGGCCAGTAAACACTTGAAAAAATGCTCATTATCCCTAATTATTAGAGAAATGCAAATTAAAACCACCCTGAGATACTATCTAACTCCAGTGAAAATGGCCTATATCACAAAATCTCAAAATTGCAGATGCTGGGGCGGATGTGGGGAGAAAAGAAATCTTATACACTGCTGGTGGGACTGCAAACTAATACAGCCTTTTTGGAAGGAAGTATGGAGAAAGCTCAAAGAACTCAACCTAGACCTCCCGTTTGATCCTGCAATCCCATTATTGGGCATCTATCCAGAAGAAATCAGTAGATTTTCACTCATGATGTAGCAATTGTGATTGCAGCTTCCAATGAGTACTGTAGAAGGAATGAAAAGAATCTAATCCAATTTTGAATAAGTGGGGTGGGAATATAGGGAACTATCTCCTGAAATAACTTCTGAATTGAGTACTAAAAAGTGAACAAGTTTTATCAAGGTAAAGACAACAGAGAAGGAGTATTTCAGAAAGAAAGAATAACTAGCACCAAACCCAGAGTTGAGAGAAAGCATGTTTGCAGAGAACTGTTAAGCTGGCCATCACTGGAAATTAAATCTATCCACCATGAATAGATTCCAACAGAGAGAAAGACAAATCTTAGAGAAGCAAGATTGACAGCAAAGATACTAGTGTGGAGGATATTGTAAAGAACAAGTAAAAGATGATGGAGACTTAAATAAGGTAGGAATAGTGGGGATGACAAAGGAGGATGTCAGGGTAAAGGGAATTTCCCCTCTACCCTCTCAAGTTGCGATAATTGAGTCTGCTGAAATAAATGAACAAAAAAACAGATTAACAGGAACAAAGGTATATTTATTATGTGCAGGACACATCACCGTAAAATGAATACCCATTAACCCATGAGATTCTGAAGCTAATATAGACCCTTCTTCATAGAAAAGAGAGAAGTGAGGGCTGTAGGCACCTTTAGAGAAAGAATAAATGAGTTTGGGGGAGATGAATGAACACGAAGAGCAGACAGTAACCTCGAATGAAGTTCGTCTGTGTGGGGTTAATGCTAGTCTTTATCCTGTAAGTTAATTTTCTGTTTGATGAGATTATAGCAAGAGGGCTCTGGATAATTGTATTCCCTCTGAAGGAACTTCACTTAGTGAGACAAGGCAACTTCAGAATTGTTCTCTTCAGAGAGAGTGGAAGCACAGGGAAAGGCAGAGGAGGGGTGGGGAAGGAGGCCCAACAAGGGAGGTGATGAGGTTTTAGGTCAAAGTATTCAGCATACCAAAGCACCATACTTTGGGGCATCTTTTTTCTGAGCCCCAATAAGGACATAATTCATATATATTTAGAACGTCAAAAAAAAAGGTCAACATAATTGCACTAATTGATTGTTAGGCAAAGCAGAGAGGTTTGGGGTGTGTATGACTGGACCTATGGACCAGTGATCCACTAGAGAGGCTCTGAAAAAACTAAGAGCATCCTTGAAGTAGATGATTTCATCTTTAGATTAGAGATGCTCAGGAGGAAGTCAGGCTTCTTAACACATATACATCTGATGGAAAGAAGCCAGTTCTAATTTAGGAATCAGTTATATAAAGTGATTAAAATGGTGAGTGTGGGCTTGGCACCTATAGCTCAGCAGCTAGGGTACTAGCCACATACACCAGAGCTGGTGGGTTCAAATCCAGCCCAGGCCAAATAAAACCAAAAAATAGTTGGGTGTTGTGGCAGGCACCTATAGTCCCAGCTACTTGGGAGGCTGAGGCAAGAGAATTGCTTAAGCCCAAGAGTTTGAGGTTGCTGTGAGCTGTGATGCTACAGCACTCTACAGAGGGTGACATAGTAAGACTCTGTCTCAAAAAAATAGAAGAAAATGATGAGTGTGATGGGCACTGCATGGGGGTGCTGAGCAAACTGAAACTAGAAGTGGACAAAGACTGGAGTCTGAGGGAATAGCAAGGTTAAGGGACGACAAGGAAGACCATCTCAGAGGTGAGGGCAGAATCAAGGAGCCAGTTATAGAAACCCAAGGAAAGTTTAGGGGACAGGGTGAGCAAATTGATAGTCGAGTAGCTACCACCTAAAAAGTAAGAACCACACCCTTTCCTTTGCAAATTAGGGATTTAGGGGTCACTGGGGATCTTTGATGGGGTGTGGAGCAATGTGGTGCCATGGTTAAACAGACGTGGAGAAAAACAAATGATAGAAATCATTTTAAAAATACATCTACTATACCAAATACACATTCTCCTAGCCAAAGAATATATAATGGAAGAATTCTACTCCCACCTTGAAGGGACACAGCATGTTTTGTTTTTTGAATGGGAGAAATGGAGCAAGTTCACAAGGTAGGGGAAAGCCCATAGACAGAAACATCAATGACAGGGAACCAGGGAATAATTAGGGATCAGGGGGAAGAAAGGCAGGCAAGTCCAGAGCCAATGTAGAGGAACTTGGCCGAGAAAACTCAAAGGAAGGAAGGACTGATTTGGGCTTACATAGATGACTACATGTATTGGATTAACGTATCTGAATTTAGTTTGCAAGTATTACAATCTTCAGATGAATCAAAACCACAAACCTTTAACATTCTCCTGCTCTCAAGTCTGTAAGCATGTAAATGATGAGATAAAACTAAGCTAGCAGAGTAGGACTGCACTGGGAAGCTAAAATGATCAACTTAGGTACATGTTAACCTATCTTTTCTTCTTCTTTTAAGTAGGCGGTCAGCCTTTATAAACAGCAGGAAAGGGATCATGCCCTTTCTACCCCTGCAGTTCCTGCAACGAGAAAAGACTCAGACACTATTGAATTGAATATAGAACTATGAAGCTTATACAATGTAAAAGATGAAAACTCACATAAAAGGAGAAAATTATGAGCTAAGGAAATCCACATATTAGAAAATAGAAACTAATACTTTCTAAGCAGCATATTTGTGGATTGACCATGAATAGAGAAAAAAAAAATCACTTTAGTTGCTAAAATCAAATTCAACTTTTTATACTCCTTCACTGAGTTGAAAAATAATGAATGAAGATATAATTTTCTTTCTTTCTAAATCCCAATGTTATTCGGTTGTCAATGAATGAAACATTATTTAATGAGTGCAAGAATTTTATTCCATAAAACTGTGATAGAATTTACTGTTTTAATTCCACAGAGAAGTTAATTTCATTGATATTTTAAATTTCTGACAGTATTTCTTTCCTCTACTTGTTTTCTCTCTGAATTGCTGATGGGCGTTCCAATTACAAAGAGGTCAATTTCAGCATGTGGTTTTATATTTATAGATATTCCCACAGATGTATAGATGCAATGATTTTCTTCAATTACGAAGTAAGATAATGTGTATAGATTCAAATCATGGGAAAAAAATATATAGGATTGGAAGCCTGAATGTTAGCTGGGGACAGTGATAAGGAGGAATGTTTAAAATGGGTCACTCAAGTCATGTGAGGTAGGAAGAGCTTCAGAGAGAAATTATTTAACAGAAAAAGAAGGGAAAGATATCTGGGCACAAGGAAGCCCCATTCTGTTTCTTTTATTTAAAAAGAAAAAAACCTTCTCTGGCAGTACATTTCGGTCCTTTTATTCACTATTGTTGTTAGAACTTTTTTTTTTCTTCATTTAGCTGGTTAACCTGACGTCGAATTCCTAGTAAGTCTATTTTAAGAGGCCTCTTTCAAAGCCTCTCTCCTACCACATCCCAAGTAAGAGTTTTATATCTTCAACAATACGGGGTATGAGAGGCTTCAGTTGGTTCTGAAGGACTCTGTGACATCTTCTGAGCTTTAATTTGAAAGGATAGATTCTTTTCCTCCTTCTTCAGTTTTAGTCTTCGTCGATATGAAAACGTTAGAAAAAAATGAACACTCAAGATCTCTTGATTCTTATAAGCAGTGGCTCAAAGTTGAAGAGCTTGAGTGATTAATACAAGATGTCTTTACATGTAGTGTTTTGTATTAATTCTCTAAATGAAAAAAGGGAAAACAACTATGTGTTTTCAAGCTGTTGAAATTTCCTTCCTCTTCCACGTTCACCACTGTTTTTAAAATCACAATTCTGTGGAAGTGCTTTTGAGAGTAGATTTGAATATTTTATTAGGTGACTTTTGAAAGTTAGGTTTAATTAAGATGCTTAATCCTCTTGTTCATCATTGGAAGGGAGAGGTTCTGACAAACTAAATGATTGCAGTCCTTTCTCAGATAAACTGAACTTGGAACTTGTCCAGTGATGAAATTTTGTAAATTAAATTACATAGTTCCATTAAAATGGAGCTACATTACTCATAGTTCCAATAAAAATCTTGTTCACCAATGTTAAAAAGTGTCGAAAAGGCTAAATAATAATTTACTGTATCAACTGCATACATTTATCTCATATAACCTTATTTATATAGCAGCACAGGATCATTATACATGTAACACATCTATGGGTAATAACCCTCCTTAGAATTAGATGCTAAATGAGCCCTACCTTATTGGTTTTTAGACACAATTACATTTAGTTTTAGAGTCATGTGTCAACTTTTGCACTGCATGGACATTAAATAATAATGAGAGCAAATTGATGGGTTCCTATTAAATTTATTTCAGACAATACTGTGGTTTATGAAGAGATTTCTAAGATTGCCACACATTCGGCTATATTTATTATATTTATTATTATCCTACATAGATTTATGATTGCCCCATATTCACTTATGTTTTTTCTTATTCTTTTAATAAAATCATTTTCAAAAATTGCCTCAATCCTGAAAGATGAGTTAAAAGAACAAAAGAAATTATTTTAACACCATAGTTAAAAGAACAAAAGAAATTGTTAAAAGGTAGAAATTATTAAGAAAGTAGAGTAAAAAAATTAAATTTGTAACACCTGACCACATTATAAGTAAGCTGCTCTCTGCACACAAAGTGTAATAAAGGATGGAGGCAAATTTATTTGCATAATAAAAGTCAAAAATGTCACTTTTACCTAAAATATTCAGATTATTAATAGTAAGATGTTTCTGTATTATATTATGCGAATAATTACTTGAAGTCTATCATTTATAATGAGTTTCTAAATTGTCTTCCAGTTCCGTACCTCTATGACTTTATTTGAAAACAGACTTCGAGACTGCTTGGGGGAAGTGAAACATGATAGCATCTTATTGTCTAAATATATTGCATGCAAATTGGTTTGTAAAATTAGATGCTGCAAAATTAGAATTAAGATTGTTAGGTAATAAAAAATTTAGCATAATAAATTCATTTCTAAGAGACTAGTCCTCCCATCTTTACTACGAGTGAAACAAGAACTACGTGGATTGCTAGAGGATAACGTATGATCTCTTTGCAAGCCTGGAGGCACATGGACTTGGAAATACCTCTTATTCCAGCAAGAGAACTTCAAGGTCCTTTGCCTGGGTCAATATGAACAGTGGTCCTTTTTCTGCTGGTGCCTCAGTTCCCTATCCTTAACTCTTCAACTCCCGATGGTCTTTTGGTTTCAAATTTTGCCACACCTTGGGCTATTAAGATTATGCATTTTGTTATGGGCAAGAACTTGAACTTCTTAGTCTCCTCCACAGTAACCAAGTACATATGAGCCTTCATATGTTACTTGTTAATGTGTGTAATGCCTTTGATCAATAGTTCCTAAGGACTACTAACAACACTTTGTACTGAACATCACCTAGATACACTCTTGTTATTTACAACAAGGCTGGCTGATAATCACATCTGGCATATTTTCTTTTCTTAGTTCCCATAAAAAATGGCTTATTTTTAAACATGCATGCCTAACTCCAACCAACTTTCCTTGAGAAGTTCTCATACTGATTGAAAACATGATGTCCTTGGCTCAGTGCCTGTGGCTCAATGGGCTAAGGCGCCAGCCACGTACACCTGAGCTGGTGGGTTCGAATCCAGCCTGGGCCCGCCAAAGAACAATGACGGCTGCAACGAAAAAATGGCCAGGCGTTGTGGCAGGTGCCTGTAGTCCCAGCTACTTGGGAAGCGGTGGCAGGAGACTCACTTGAGCCCAGGAATTGGAGGTTGCTGTGAGCTGTAATGCCACAGCACTCTATCCAGGGTGACAGCTTGAGGCTCTGTCTCAAAAAAAAAAAAAAAAAGAAAAAGAAAACATGATGTCCTATGCCCAAAATATTCGTAAACATGTACCAGGATTCATGAACCATCATTTGCATGACTTTGAGGTGTTGAATGCTTAGTTGATGATGCTTGGCAACTAAAATTGTAAATAATGGAAGTTTAAATAGGTGATGTAGTGACTATATACCTTACTGCACTGGTAATATTTATCTCACCATGGTTAAAAGGTGGGGAAAAAAACTCTTGGTCTTGAATCCTCAAGCTTTTCTAAAAAGATCAGGAGATACAAGAGAACCATCCAAGAGTCCAGAGAGTCACTCAGGTAGACTTAATGAGTAAAATCCAAGAAAATAACTGACTGTCTCCTGCTGTCATAGCATATACAAACCAAATCAAAAAGAGATACCTAAAGTATTGCTGAAAGTTTTACATACCTGAACTTCAGATCACATGCTAAACAAGCTGCCCCGAAGATCCTGCCAGCATCAGAGGAACTTCGCCCAGGGCCATGACTCTGGTACTGCCATTGAGATGTGTTACCTTAACTAAATCCCACACTTAGAGCCAGTAGACAATCCAACTTTGAAACATTGTTTCTTAAGTATGATATTTAGAAGGGATATTACTTTCTTAATAAAGGAAGACCAACTGATGCTGTGGATAATTTTCTTTAGTTTTTAAACTATAAAAATACAAGAATTTGACAGGGCAATCATGTTAACACTTTGGCTTTTTACTTTTTCCTTTTTTCTTTTTTTTGTGAGACAGAATGTCACTATGTAGCCCTTGGTAGAGTGCTGTGGAGTCCCAGCTCACAGCAATCTCAAACTCTTGGTCTTAAGCGACTCTCTTGCCTCAGCCTCCCGAGTAGCTGGGACTACAGATGCTCGCCACAATGCCTGGCCATTTTTTATTGCATTGTCATTGTTGTTTTAGCTGGTGTGGGCAGGTTCTAACCCACCAGCCTCGGTGTATGTGGCTGCCGCCTGACCCACTGAACCATGGGTGCCGCCATTTTGCCTTTTTAGTCTTGAAATATAAGTAATGGTTTTAATAAGAACAATGTTCATATTGAAAACTTTAATTTTTTAATGGAGGCCATAGACTGGGAGGAAACAAAATGTTGACATATATTATTGACAGTGTAATTCAGTATACTATATAACATGTGAGTTTCTTCAAAAGTTTTGAGACAGACTATGTTGTGGTCCATTACTTCACTTCCAAGAAACACAGTCGACAGCATCCTTTCTGATTCACCCCTGCAAGTTTCAACTTGCTCAGCTCATTGGTTGCTGGGAGGGCTGCATGTGTTTCTTTCTACACAGATTTTACATTTCTTGATTTTTGTGTATCTCAAAAATTCCGTGATGACCCACGTATATACTTAAAGTTAAGAGATCATAGATACATGTGTATGATTACATATTGTTATCTAAACTTTTAATTAACTCTGTTGTGTTTTACTATCTCATTATCTCTAGTAACAATCTCAACATCAGCATCTGCAGTATTATTTATAGAGAACCTATTGCCATCCGATGAAATAAGCAGCAGGGCCTACGGGACACACTCGCTTGTATCTTAGGCACCACATTTTTCAAACATTTGCCATTTCCCTAGTCATCAAGCCCCTCTCCTTCCACACATGTGATGGTCTCTCATGATGGCTATCTAGTGACAGGAAAGAAGAGCCCAGGAGTGACTTCATGTGCCCTCCATGGGTCCTACTGTGTACCTGACTGCTGTTTCCCTTGCCACCCACACTCAGGTTCGTTTTTGCACGGCGCAGAATTGGGTTGAGGTGAACTACTCTAAGGACAACATCCTAAAATGGAAAGGAACAGATGCAGCAGCATCTCTCAAGTGACAGCTTTCCACAATGAGCACTTTCTAATGCAGTCAGAATCTGTGTAGGCAGTTTCACATATGTATTTATATGTTCCATGAACGCGCGATCCATTCCAAACTGCTTGTTCTTTTGGTATTTCTCTGTCTCCCTGAAAAGAAAGAGTTGCTCAGGCCTACGAGTTGACCAGATGGACTGCACAATGGTATACTGATACCATGTGTGCCGGGAGGGGAAGAAATGATTTCAGAGCTCTCATAATTCTCAGAGCATCCAGGCTTCCATCTGTTGGGATTGGCCAAACTCAATCCTAATAGTCCAGTTTAGACCCTAAATTCATTCAGTTATTTAAAGAATCCCTTCATCTGTGCCAGTTTCACTCTAGTTTCTAGTTTTATGTCACGGTTTAGAGCCCTGTGTTTGCAAGGCAGTTGAGGTCACTACAAGAAATATACAAAACATGTATCAAGTAAGGACACATCTGCTCTCTGAGGAAAGGGAAGGAAAGAGGCACACAGTAGCTAGTGTTTTGCTTAGGCGATAAACCAAGGACAGAGTCAAGAAGAGGACACAGCTTTCTAGTTCTCACCTACGACAGTGCCAAGCAATCACACAAAAGTTTTATTGCTTGTGACAGCAGCCAAGTAAAATAAGAAAAAGTAAGAATCAGCGGCTTATGTTTTTACCATTACCAACACCCTTCCCGCAATTGTTTTATGCAATATCATTTGCTGTTAATCAACTCCTTAATAGCTGTCCAGATCTTTTTCTATAGAGGTGATTGTCTATTATGCCCTAAGAACAAGTCTTTGCACAGTCTAACTAGGCTGGAATGAAGGAGGTGTAGCAGGTCTCCTCACCAAACTCCTGATTGTGAAAGTTGTCATTGAGAAGAGGCAGCAGTGAACTGAAGGGCCTGCCAGCTCATTTGAAAGAGAATCTTTGTATGAGCTCATGAGGAAATAAGTCTATGGGTGGAGAAAAAGACCAGCTGAAATATATACTCATGGGAGGTTTGGAATACAAAGCAAGAAGAGATTTACTTCTCCCTGACAGCTGGGATTTATCCACCTCAGTAACAAGGGTAGAGTACTTGATTTTTGTTCCTCACTTCTCAAATTTAGGGAAGTATGCTAGAAAGATAAAAAATTAGACTTTGAGGGGAGCTGTTCTCTGGTTGTCCTAACACAGAGTTTTTATGAAAAAGAGTCAGGTAGAGAGTCATTCTCCTAGCTGAAATCAACACCACCATGATTCATTATTTTAAAGGAATGATGCCAGTATGGCTGGAAGAGATGAACGATATAAAACAGAAAACAGAATTAGGAATTCTTCCCCTGAGTCTGCCTGAGCTGCAGAGAACTTACTTTTATGCACCCCCAGGTTAATACCAATAGACTTTCTTCTATCAACAGTTCTGTTTGAGTCCTAACAAGGGCATCTGTTGGGATGACTAGAGGAACTCATGTGAGGATTAGTGCCCCTCAGTTAAATGGAACCATGCATCTTAAAGAGAGTTCATGGAACATAGTCAAGGGCACTGAATCTAGAGTCAGGTGCCCACATTGAGATCGCTCTGATCTGCCACTTAAAGCCCTGGAACACCCACCTGCTACTTTCTTCCTTTGCATCAGCCACTGCATAGGACTCTGCTGAGCTTAAATGAGATTATGGGTGCAGCGGGCTGAGCACTGTGACATTGAGCCTGTCACCACCCTCCACCTGTTATCAGCAGTAAGCTATTCTGTTTGAAAGAGGTCCTCAACATATTTCTCATCCATTCTGTTCATACTTCCTGAAAACTGGCCACGTTCTAAATCCTAGAAACTAGGATGGCAGAGTGGCTTTGGAGCCAGACAGCCTGGGTTCAAATCTAGCCATTTTCATGCATCATTTTCTAAGTTTCATTCCTTTTTTTGTGTAAGATAGAAATAATACTGTCCAACTCAGTGCCAAGCGGGCTGTCAGATAAAGTAAGTCCTCACTATGCTGTAGGAGCTAAGTAAGATCTCCCCAATAGCCCATTTCATACCCTCAGAATTCGAAACCATCTCCAAGGTGACTAGAAGTAGAAAGAAGAAAACTCACCCTCTCATGTACTCAGCTCTGTCTTGATGAGTGCTCCCAGATGTGAGTTGTCACAGTTGCAGGAAGCAACATGAGCAAATTGCTGACTGTATCAATCATTTGTGTCACCACATTGGTGAAGAGCTGCTGGTCAGGGGATGGGAGCTCTATAGCACATCCCACGGCCAGCAAATTCAAAGTCCACATCATGTCAAGCCCCTGGCGTATTTGGTTAGTTTGGGCTTTATTTTTACCTCTGTTAGTCCTGACCCATGTTTTCCTTCATGTAGATTCCAACTTCAGATTCTGCAGTGGATGGTGCTCTTCTGCCTCCAGTGTTGTCCTCAGAACACTGCAGACAGCAGAACAATTTCTCTCTGTCCACTGTGACTCCCAAACTTGCATAGCCTAATGCATCACATATTCTATATACAAATGCCTTTTCATTCAACAATATCCTGTTTCTTCAAAAATTCATTATCATTATAAGAAGGATTTTGGTATAATTTTTGTTCCATGTTAAAAATTTATTTTATGGTTAGCTGTATACAAAAAAGGTGATTGTGGGTAAAGAAAGTTGAATAGTCTCCTGTCCTGAAAGAGGCACAGTTCTAGTAAGTCACAGTATGTTAGCTACATATTCAATAATATATGGAACTACACAACCGTCCATGTAAACTTGTGGTCATGTGTGACAAGCAATCCTCTTTAATTTTATTGATGTTATGTATTTTACTTCCACGCAGAACACAATGACTTAAAAGAAACAAAATGTTCTATGCTTTTTCCAGTGTACACATCCTCGGTAGACTCGGCCTCCTAAAAATGTAATAAAAATACACCCAGGGTTTAAGCTGACTTTTCATAGGATAAACAATATTGATTGATGCTATTTATTTGTTAAGCAGCTTCATGGCAGGTATAACTGTTTGCAAACAGTTCCTTGTCCTTAATCAAGTTATTGTCAGTATTAGCGTTCATAAATTGAATCCAAAATGAAGTTGGCAAAAGCTGTTCACAAATGCATTTACTCAAAAAATATAGATGAGAATTGGCTCTCTTTGGTTTAATCCTCCAGCAAACATTTATCCAGATGCACTTACTCCACCCTGTCACAGGAAGGAACTAGTAATTGTTTCTGTGTACTGAAATGCTCTTGTAATTATGGCTCTGGGGATGTGGGTAAAAAGCTGCTTGGTGTATTTAATTTAAGTTCGTAGGAAATTTAAAGTCAAGCAAGCACTGTCAGTAGTACTTAGTACTTAATACAAAGAAAACCAGGTGCGTAGAAATTTATGCCAGAAGAAAGTAGAGATTATGCCTTTCAGAAAGGGACATACATTCAGTTCCCAAACTCCTGCATAAGATAGAGAGTATTGGATACCAGGGAGATAGGGAATGTGGTTTCATCGATTAACAGACTAATCAACCAACTTAGAAAAATTCAAGTACCTCCTTTGTGCTTGATCTTGAGATTTCATTTTTAACCTTGAGAATAAGGAGAAAATTAAGGAAACATATAAGTCATTTCTAGAGAATAAAAAGTATAAGATAGAAATAAAAGTATGCAAAATTAAGTGTTGAAATGTGGCACTACCTAAATATAATAGGAATTCAGAAAGGCCCACCAGATTTAGAAGCAGAGTCATGGGGGAAAAATTCATTAATCGGCACATGTCAAGACTTCAAGAATGGCAACCAAATTGATGACTCTCCCAAGGCTAAATCTGGGCCAGTTTAAGTAATAACAATGAGAGTTTTATTTTATAATATTATTATAGTAACAAATTATAAGCCATAGAATAAAATAAGAATCTATGAGTTCCTGTAATATGAATAAAAATAATTTTAAAGTAAGTACATAAGAAAGAAGGAATGGTTCTTTTTAATGATAGAATTCCAGTTGCTATTCATTCCTGCAAGGTCTGAGAAAATTTTAAAAAAAAAATTCCAACTGGTAAATGTAGAAGAAATTGTAGAAATCAAAGCTCCTTTTGCAAACAGCACAGTAATAAATACAGATAAGAATCATCTTCAAATTCTAAAATTAGTGTGTGGAAGGATATTTACATAATCTCAATGTAACACCCCATAGGCATTTAATAATTATAATAGGAAAAATAGAAATTCTACTGAAATGTATGGTATTCTCCCAACAAAATCCATGGCCTTCCAGGAACCTCAGAATGTGTAGCCCTATTTGTAAATAAGTTGTTACAAACATAATTAGTTAAATTAAGATGAGGTCACACTGGAGTAGGTGGGCCTTTAATCCAATACGACTGACCTTTTAGGAAGAGAAGAGACAAACAGACACAGTGGAAGAATGTCATATGTCCATGGAGGCAGAGACTGAGTTTGCTTCCAAAAGCTCAGAAGAGCCTGAGGCTGCCAGAATCTGGAACGGGCAAGCAAGGATCCTTTCCTAGAGGCTTCAGAGGGAACATGTCCCTGATCAAAACTTTGTTTTATATTTTGAGCATCGAGAACTGTGAGACAATAATCTTCTGTTGTTTTAAGCCATCGAGTCTATAGCAATTTGTTACGACGGCCCTGATAAAATTATACAGTAACTTCATAGTGGAGAGACCCGGCAGACACCTCCTTAACAAAGTGATCGAAGTAGCCTCATTCATGAAAAGACATGTCAACACCACCTACTCCCTCATACGGTGAACTGAGGAGGACGCAACTTGACTTTTGCAGTACTCTGGGCAAAAATACATAACATCAACCCAACAATGATAAAATACCCCCATTTTAATGTAAAATAAATGTAAAAAAAGAAATATATAGGTGTATGCGTATATATGTCACCAACCAAAAAAAAGAAAATGTCAGATATTTTCAAATTCAGAAACATTCCACAAACTAATTGTCCAGTAATCTTGAAAAGTAACAAGAAAAAAAAAAAAAAAGGAGACTAAGAATTGTTCCACTTTGAAGGAGACTGAACAGACACAAGAACTAAATGAAATGTGAGCTCCTGAGTTGAGTTCTGAAGCAAACAAATAAAAAAAGACATTAGTGGAACAGTGGGTGAAATTCAAATGATGCCTCTGGAATAATCTAGTTTCTGGTTCAGAGCATTGTGCTACAGGTACATAGGATATTATCATTGGGAAAAGCTGGATGAAGGGCATTCAGGAACTCAGTGTGCTATTTCTGCAACTTGGTTAAAGTCTAATAGTATTTCAAAATGAAACAATTTTGAGGAAAATAAATAAAATCCAGGGGGAAAATGGTAGAGTCAGGCAAGATAGATAAGGGAAAGGATCCCTTGCCACATAAGGGACGGGCTTGAACAAAGACAAGGGAGGAAGTAGCAAAGGCCACCTGACTGGGTGTGTGTTGAAGGAGTGGGGGGCCCAGTGGCACCAGCTTGGACAGCTGTGGGCTGAGAAGGCCCTGACACTCTGGCAGTGATCTCCTACTGCAACAAGACAGAAGCTGTGTAGGGTCTAGAGCAAAACGGTGATATGACCAAAGCACTGGTAAAACAATGAATTCTACACCTACTGACTCTTCCTATCAAATTAGTCTAATCTGATTCTAGGACAGCGGTTAACGGAGGAACGTGAAGGGAGCCCTGAGCCGTGTTTCTGTCTGTACTCAGGGACGCCTTTCACTTCTGGTTTTTTCATTCCTCCTTCTTTAAATGCAGAGTTGAGATTTGGGATGAGGGGTAATATTAGAAATGGTGTAAGAATAGCACTGATAGGAAAATATGAGTGACTAGTATTTAGGAAACAAAAATGAGTAATTCAAGTACAAAAATAATAGAAATTGTATAGATTACACCAGGAGAAGAACTTCAGGCCGGACAGGAGAATTAGTAGAGTGAAACTACAGAATTCTTCTCTCTCTCTGCTCAGGGTTGGTCTGATTTCTTCCAGATCACATTTTATGGTCTAGGCCACAGAGCAATAATAGATAAGGAGAACCTAGGAAGGATAAAAGAGGCGAATCACCAAGAATTTAGAGGGCTCAGAAATAATTATAACAGGGATCACAAGATAAGGCAATTTGAAAAGACTAAAGAACAAAAGTGATTAAAAATGGACCTTACCATAACAAAAGCTCATTAATTACATACTAATCTATCCTTTGCCATAAATTGAGTTGAAGTTTACCTTTATACTATCTCAAAGAAATATTGCTAAGCAGATTAATAACATAAAAAAGTGCTATTTTAAAAGCTTTTTGTGGGCTTAGCATGTCCAAAAAGGAGAGGCAATGTGATAACAACCGAGGTTCAAACTTGGTTGCTAACATTAAAAGCTAAGCTCTTCTTTCCTTTTAAAGATGTTTATGTTAAAGTTTAAATCTGTTCAAAATCTCAACTTTATTTTATTGTTCCTATTATCAATCCCCGGAGAACTCAATATCATGAAACAAGAAAACCTTTGTGAAACAATTTAAACATTTTTTTCTCTTGCTCGTCTGCCTCTAGAGCCTGCTTGCCACAAGTGTAGGTATCTTAATACAAAAATATAAGCATGGATTTCTGTATTTGGGATACAGAGAAGCACAAGGTTGTGGAGATCTGTATGAAAAGCAGTTGGTCTGTCCTTGCCAGATAAATAGGAGAAAAGTAATAAAACTCATGCACAAGTACTAACTGGGGTCCCACGGAGGTTTTACAGAAACAAGAGGAAAAATGAACAAAAAATAAAACCTAGAACAATAAAGACAAATAGCCTCTATCCATGATTCCACACAATACTAAAAAAAAATTATCTTACTGGGGGAAAAACACACAAAATTATAAGAGAGTTGTTTTGTTTTCTCCTTTCCTCCTGCTTTCTATTTGAGCAAAACTCTGACCCTCTCTCACAAAAAGGAGCTATTACCTACGACCAGCTCATTTGGACATCCAGACTCTCCTGAGCCCATCCACTTCCTGTACTTCTTTGGAGGAAGGAGTATAAGTCATTCCAGCTGTACCCAGCCTTACCGCCCTGGGTCCCAGGTCCCTAGCTGCCCCTAACAAGGGCTTGTACTTGCACTACAGTGCATGATAAGGGAGCTTGGAAACTGAGTGTCCTTATAAGCTACCTAAGTACCTAGTTTTATGAAATGCATGCTTTCCCTGTACAAGTGTGAATCTGAAGAAGCTCTGCCTGGAACCAGGAGACATTAATTAAAAAAAAAATCACTGGTCTCTAAATGGTTATGAGACACTATTATACCCCACCCTTCTTAAACTCCTAACCCAACAACTTGTTAAGTTTTCAGAAAAACTAGTAACTGGTGTTACATGGAACGCCAGTTGTCAAAGGACGTTAGATGCAATTGTAATCAATGACTAATTTCATTGCTTAACACCAACATTGGATGAGATATATGTAGAAAATTAATATTAATGCATGCATTTCCCAGGAACTTCTTAGAATCAAGTGACAGAAGTCTGACTCAATCTGGACCTACTTCAAGACATGAAACAGGAGATGGAAAAGGGTTTAGAATAGGGAGAGATTTATACTCATCTGCTACTAGATTTTGCCATATTATATCAAAAGTTGTTAGCTAGAATCTACTCTATCTCTTGGGTTTACTTTTTTCTTTGTTGACTTTATTCTCACACAGCATTCCCAAAGTGGCAGCACAAATGGCCCCTGGAATTTTAGGTTTATGTTCTTGTACCTTAGCCATCCCCAAAGAAAAAAAGCATCTCTTTCCATACAGGTCCAGTAAAAATTTCCAAATTTAAATCTCAATGGAAAACACGTGTGCATACATACATACAAATAAATGGACAAACCGCGTTACCACCACTACTGTCAACAAAAACAAAAATCATTGTCCACATTTAAATCAGATGCCAACCCCTGTGGCCAAAGGTAGGATGCTTTAATTGGCATATCTACCAACCTCTAGAACTTGGGGTAGAAGAAAAAGAAGTCTTTCAACATCACATAAGTAAGTATGTGGGTAAAGTAACCTCTGAAAGGAAACTCAAGCTGCATTACCAGAAGTAAAAAGCTGCTGTTGGGAATAAAAAGGTAAGATTTCTCTTAACTCAAAGATTTCAAGCTTCTGATCATCATAGCATATGACAGGTGTTGAGTTGCCCCATTACCAAAGGGAGATTTGAGAAAGACAAAAGTGGGAAAGGTAATACAACCATGAGCACTGATACTGGAGTGGTACAGAGAAAAAAGACAATGGATAAAATTGAACTGTGACTCAGAGAAATGTGGGATGTCATTAAATACGTCAACATATATCTATTGGGATTAACAGAAAAATAACAGAGAAAGAAGAAAAATATTCAAAGTAATAGCAACTGACTACTTCCCAAATTTGATGGGAAACATTAATCTACACATCCAAGAAGTTGAACAAACTCAAATTAGGATAGCATTAAAAAACACCCATCCAGAAACATCATATTAAAAATGCAGAAAGCCAAGACAAAGAGAAAATTGTGATAGTCATAAGAGAAAAATGGCTCATCACCTTCAAAGGAACCTCAATAAGATTAATAGTTGACTTTTCATCAGAAATAGTGGAGGACAGAAGAAAGTGAGATGTCATATTCAAGGAACAAAAAAAAATTGTCAACTTAGAATCTCATATATCCGACAAATTTAACTTTTTTCTTTTTATTTGAGACCCACCTGAGCAAAGATGGCAGCTGCACCAAGAGGGGGGGCTTGTTTTTATACTGGGTGAAGGGGGAGGGAGATTCCACAGGTTCTTGGAAGGCTTTGGAGGCTAGGGTCTTTCTAGGGGAACTCTTAGGGTGGGGCCTGGTAGGTCTTTTGTTCTAGGAGGGGAGGTGGGAGAAGAGTTTAGGCAGCTAACATTCCTGACTCTTGTTAAAAGAGGTGATGGGATCAAAGGTCAGTCTTCTGAAACTGTTTCTTGCTGGATAGGGGCCATAGTTGTCCCCAATGAGATGATTTAGGTGTTAGTATGGCCATATGGGTTTGGAGTACATTAGAAGAGGGTTTGGGGAGTAATAAGAATTAGGTTACAAGTGTAGCTGATACCTTTTTTATCCTGTCTTGAATAAAAGAAGACAGGAATTGGATAACACAGAGGATAATGATTAATAACAGGAAAATTATAGTAGAGAAGTCCAAGTGCAGTATAATCCAGCATCCCCATGGCTGCTGAACTAGGATCCCTCATTTTGAGAGAGTAGATGGGAGGCTTGTTCCTTGAGTTGGGTGATGCCCTCTTGGTCCTGACCAAACTTGTTGGTATAGAAACAGCGTGCTTCCCTCAATGGCAGATGGGATGGAATCCTCTAAAAATCTCTTGACGGGCAGGTCAATGGAGTTGGGTCTGGGCAACATGGGACCAGGTTCTGAGGGATCTATGGTGGCTGGGCCAGGCTGCTAACCAACCACCAGTCCTAGGTTTTTGGCACCAGATAAAAGGGGTTCAGCTATATAGTCAGAGATGAGATCAGCAGAGGTTTAGGTCAAGTCTAATGAAAGAGAACTGAGACACACTTGGTAAAGATGGCAGTGGCAACAATTTAACTTTCAAAAGTAAAGGCAAAATGAAAATATTTTCAGATGAATAAAATAAAAAAATGTGTTTCTGAAAGACCTGATGTATAAAAAATACTAAAGGAAGTCATTTAAACTGAATTTAAGTGATAGGAGGTATTTCTCACTCCTCCTTATTCTCTTAGCAACTTAAATAAACATAAAATTATATGTAATAATAACTATATCTACGTAGAATTAAGTCACTATAAATTTGACTTGGCACCTGTGCTCAAGCGGCTAGGGTGCCAGCCACATACACCTGAGCTGGCAGTTTTGAATACAGCCCTGGCTGCCAAACAACAATGACGGCTGCAAACAAAAATTAGCCAGGCATTGTAGTGGGCACCTGTAGTTCCAGCTATTTGGGAGGCAGGGGCAGGAGACTCGCTTGAGCCCAGGAGTTAGAGGTTGCTGTGAGCTGTGATGCCACAGCACTCTATCCAGGGTGACAGCTTGAGGCTCTGTCGCAAAAAAAAAGTCACTATAAATTTAAGATGAATCTGATAAGGTAAGATGTATATGCAACCTCCTCCCAAATTCCACCAAAAATTGCTCTAAAAAAGTAAAGTATATAAGTCGTTAATGGATTTAAAATTGTATATTAAAAATGTTTTCCAGTGAAAATAAAAGTAGTAAAGAAGTAATAAAAAAAAAAAAAAATGAGGCATATGGAAGTAAAAAATAAAGTGGCAGATACAAATCAAACTATATCAATAAATAATATTAAACATAAATGGATTAAACAAATCAATCAAAAGGCAGAAGTTGTCAGACAGACTGGATTTTTTAAATAGCAAAATCCAGATATATGCTATCTTCAGGAGACATGCTTTAGATGCTAAGATATAAGTGAATTGAAAATAAGCGAATAAGAAAAGATATACCATGCAAACAACCATAATACTACTGAAGTAGCTATACTAATATCAAACAAAACTTACTTTACACAAAAAAGTTACTAGAGAAAATAATGACATTATTATAATAAAAGCCAATCCATAAGATATAACAATTACAGATGTGAATACCTAATATATAGTAATAGTATCAAACTACATGTAGCAAAAGCAGTCAGACTTAAGGAAGAAATAGACAATTTAAGAATAATAGCTGGATATTTCAATAACCAATTACAATCACAGATACAAAAAAAAATGGATATAAGAGAAATAAAAAAATGGAAGGATTTGATTAACGCTACAAACCAACTAGAACTAACAGAAACCTATAACACTCTATCCAACAGCAGCAAAGTACATAATCTAAAGTACATTTGAATAATATTTAACACAGATTATTGTCTAAATCATAAAACAAATAATAAATTTTAAAGGATGAAAATTATACAAAGTCTGTCCTGTGACCACATGGAGGGAAAATAGAAATTAGCAACAGAAATGAATTTGGAAAATTTATAATTATATGGAAATTAAACATTATGTAAAAATCAATAGGGCAAAGAAGAAATGACAAGAAAAAATAGAAAATCCTTAGAGATACATAAAAATAAAGACAGAACATACCAAACCTTATGATAAGCTGCTAAAGAATTATTTAGAGGCAAATTTATATCTACGAATTTCTACATTGCAAGGGAAAAAAATGTCTCAACTCAATAACCTAAACTTTTATCCTTAAGAAATTTGAAAAAGAGCAAACTTAGCCCTAAGCCAGCAAAAAGAATGAATAATAAATATAAAAGCAGAAATTAATAAGAACAGAAAAATACAATAGCCGAGCATTGTGGCGGGCTCCTGTAGTCCCAGCTACTCGGGAGGCTGAGGCAAGAGAATTGCCTAAGCTCAGGAGTTGGAAGTTGCTGTGAGCAATGTGATGCCATGGCACTCTACCGAGGGCAATAAAGTGAAACTCTGTCTCTACAAAAAAAAAAAAAAAAGAAGAAGAAGAACAGAAAAATAATAAAGTTAATAAAACCAAAAGTTGATTCTCTAAAAGATAAAACAAAATTGAAAACCATGTAGCTAGAGAAACCAAGCAAAAAAGAAAGAAGACTTGAATTGATAAAATCATGAATAAAAAAGGGGTAATTACTATTGATCTTACAGAAATGAAAAGGATAAGAAACAGTATAATCAAAAATATATGTATTTAAATATTAGACAATGTAGATCATATACACAAAATCCTAGAAAAACACAAACTACCAGAACTCACTCAAGAAGAAATAGAAAATTTGAATCAACCTATGACAAATAAAGAGTTTGAATTAGCAATTAAAACCACTACCCACCAACAAAATATCAGGCCTATAAGGTGTCAATGGTACATTCTACCAAACATTTATGAAAGAATTAACAACAATCTGTCTCAAAAGGTAGAAGAGGAAAAAACACTTCTTAACTCATTTTGTGAGTCCAGTGTTATTTTGATACCAAAAACTAAATTAGACAAAAGCCTCACAAAGATTATATAGACCAATAAATACAAATGCAGGGGTGGCACCTTTGGCTCAAGAAGTAGGGTGCCAGCCCCATATACCAGAGGTGGTGGGTTCAAATCCAGCCCCGGCCAAAAACTAAAAAAATAAATAAATACAGATGCAAAAGTCTCCTATAAAATATTAACAAAGAAAAATCTAGCAAAATATAAAAATGATTATATATCACAATGAAAGGGATTTATCTCGAGAATGCAGAGTTATCTTAATATTTGAATGGAATAAGGAACAAAACCCTCATAATTATCTTAATTGATGCAGAAGAAAATATTTCACTATATTAAAAACCTCAGGAAAAATTCTCAACCTGAAAGTAGAAGGGAAATTCCTTAACCTGAAAAAGAGCATCTATGAAAAACCTAAAGCAAACATCATAGAGAATGAAGACTAAATTCTATTCCCACATGATCAGGAACAATAGAAGGTTTGGAAATAAGACAGACATTTTCTCTTACCTCTGCTTTTCAGCATATTGAATTCCTAGCTAATCATTCAGAAAAGGAAGGAAAAGAAACACAGATGAGAAAGGAAGCAATAAAACTGTCTTTGATCACAGACGATGTGATCATTGATGTAGACAATCTGAAAAAAATCAACTTATTACTGGAATTAATAAGTGATTATAGCAATGTTTCAGGATATAATGTTAATACACAATAGGCAATCTCTTTCCCCTATAGCATGAGTGATTAAGTAGAATTTAAATTTTTGACTTACAGTATCATTTACATTAGCACTCAAAACATAAAATATTTAGGGATAAATCTAATAAAATTTGTATAAGATTTATATCAGCAAAATATTCTGATCAAGGAAATTAAATAACAATAAATTAAGAGATATTCCACATTCATGGATAGACTCAATATTGTCAAGATATCAGTTCTCCATTTAATTTTTAGAGTCAATGAAGTCCCATTCAAACTACCAGGAAATTAATTTCTCGATGTTGATAAAATCATTGTAAAGTTTTTATGAAGAGGTAAGAGATCCACAATCGCCACCTCAATGTTGAAGAAGAACTGACACTACTTGACTTTAATACTTACTATAACGCTATTGTAATCAAGACAGTGTTGATACTGGCAAAAGAATATACTCATGGATTAATGAACAGAATAGGAGCTCAAAATAAATCCAGTTGAATATAGGCAACTCCCTGGTGTAAGGTGATGGCTTACACCTGTAATCCCAGCTATTTACAGGTGAAAATTTACTGCCTGAGGCTAGAAGTCCAAGACCAGATAAGGCAACATAGGAAGACCCCATCTCTCTCTCAAAAAAAAAAAAAAAACTCTGAAAAATAAATTAGCCAGATGTGGTATGGTAGTGTGTGCCTGCTGCAGTCCCAGTTACTTGAGAAACTGAAGCACAAGGATCATTTGATCACAAGAGTTCAAAATTGTAATGAGCTATAATTGTGCCACTGTAATCCAGCCCAGGCAACAGAGTAACCCCCTGTCATGTATAGTCAACTTATCTTTGACAAAACATCAAAGGCAATATAATGAAGCAAAAATAGTCTTTTCAAAAAATGGTATCAAAACAACAGGACATCCTATGTGAAAAAAAAGAAAAACATAATCTAGACAGAGACCTTATGTCCCTAACAAGAATTAATTTGAAAGCTATTATAGACTTAAATATAAAATAAAAAAACAAAAAAATTTGAAAAGATAACATAGGAGACAGTCCAAGTGTCTGAGTATGGAGATGACCTTTAAGAGTCAACATAAAAGACACTGTAATAATTGGTAAACTGGACTTCATCAAAGTTAAAACTGCTCTGTGAAAGACAAGGACAAGATAATGGGAAGAAAAGGCACATATTGGGGAAAAAATTGCAAAAGACACATCTGACAAAGGACTGTTACCCAAAATATATAATGCACTCTTAAAGCTCAACAATAAGAAAACAATCAAAAAAAGGAGCCAAGTCCTTGAACACACTTCACCAAAGAAAATGGCAAATAAGCTTATGAAAAATGTTTCATATCATCCGTCCTTATGGAATTGCAAATTAAAACAACTATAGGATCTACTTATACACCTTTTAGAATAGCCAAAATCCAAAACACTAACAACACCAAATGCTTGTGATGATGCTGAGGAACAGGAACTCTCATTCACAGCTAGTGAGAAAGTGCAAATAGTACATCCACTTAGGAAGAAAAAACTAAACATAGTCTCACCACATGACCCAATAGTTGTACTTTTTGTGTTTCCAATTCAAAAGAATTTAAAACTGATGTCCTTATAAAAACCTCCACATCCATGTTTAGAAGTTTTATTTATAACTGCAGAAACTTGGAAGTAATCAACATTTTCTTCAGTAGGTAAATGGATAATCTGATACAGGTAGAGAATGGAATATCACTCAATGCTAAAAAAGAAATGAGCTTTCAAGGCCCAAAATGACATGGGACACATTAGTAAGTAAAAGAGCAGATCTGAAAAGGTCACACACTATATGATGCCAACCAAAGGCAACGCCAGGAGGGTTCTCTACATTCCTGGTTTCCACATTTGTGGAATCAACCAATTGCAAATCAAAAAGATTTGGGAAGAATTAGTCAGGAGGCTGAGGCAAGACAATCTCCTAAACCCAGAAGTTGGAGGTTGCTGTGAGCTATGTGAAGCCACGGCACTTTACCGAGGGCAATAAAGTGAGACTCTATCTCTACAAAAATAAATAAATAAATAAATTTGGGAAGAAGAAGGCATAGTTATATCAGTACTGAACATGTACAGATCTTTGATTTTTGCCATTTTCTAAACAATATAGTATAACAACTATCTATATATTATTTACACCCTATTAGGTATTAGAAGTAATATGGAGATAATTCAAAGTACAAAGGATAAAGTGTGTAATTTGTATGCAAATACTATGCCATTTTATATAAGAAACTTGAGTATGGGTGAATTCTGGTATCTGTACAAGGCCCTGCAACCAATTCCCTGCAGATACCCAAGGATGACTGCTTATGAGATTCTAGAAAGGGCAAAACTATGGAGAGTAAAAAGATTTGCGGTTGACGGGGCAAGGGAGAAGAGAGGGATGAAAAGGCAGAGCACATGGGATTTTCAGGACATTGAAATTATTCTGCATACCACTACGATAGTGCATAATTGTCATTATACTTTTGTAAAAACCTACAGAATATACACCACCAAGAATGAACCTTAACATAAACTATAAAGACATGTCAACCTATGTTCATTAATTGTAACCAGTGTCCCACTGTGGTACCGGATGTCAATAGTGGAAATGTACACGTGTGAGAACCAGAGTGTACAGGAACTTTCTGCTCAATTTTGCTATGAACCTAAAACTGCTATAAAAATAGTTTGTTAATTAGGAAAAAAGAAAGAAATTAAGTACTAATCCATGCTAAAAATGGATGAATCCTGAAAACATTGGGCCAAGTGAAAAGCCGGTCACAAATGACTACATATTGTGTGATTTCACTTATATGGAAAATTCAGAGTAGGCCAAGCTATAGAGACAGAAAATATATTAGTAGTTGCCTAAGGCTATGGAAGTTGGGGGAATTGAGGAATGATTGCTAAGTGTTATGGGATTTCTTTTTAAGGTAATAAAAATTTTATAAAATTGCTGTGGTGAAGGTTGCACAACTCTGTCAAAATTTTAAAACCCTTTAAAATGTTCTCTTTAAATGAATGAATTTATGGTAGGTAAATAATCTCTCAAATGGCTGCTTAAAAATATTTTGAATGCGTCAAAAATTCAAAAATATTTTGAATGCTGGGCTCCCAATAAAAAGAAAGGAAATCTATTCAGGCAAAGCAAAACAAAACAAAAGTAGATCATTGAATGTGTAAGGCTATAGCTTCTTAGGCAGGATTATTGGTTTCACCTAAATGCTAGTGTTTAAAAACCAAGGAGAAAATACTTGGTTCTATGGAAAGCTGGGATTTGAAATGGAGTCTTCTCTGCATTAAATTAGATCCCATAGTGAGAAGCTGAATGAAGGCATAGATGAGAATAAATCACCCTAGCACAGGGTCCTATCAGCAAATCTTACCTAAGATTGACCTCTTGTCAGTTGTCAATTTCAACTTATGCAATTCCTACAGTTCATAAATTATCTAAAATGAAAAATTACATACAAATTTATCCCAGCCTATTAAGAACTCTGCAACTCCTAAAAGAAGCAAGCACAAAATGTCTTAGTGAGTATAATATATAATCCCAAGTGAGCATAAGCCCAAAATGACAAAATGCAATAAGCCACATGCTCCATGACCAAGAGTAAAACACTAAAATGTTAGCATTGACATTCTTAGAAAATTAAGTTATGTGACAGCTACTATAAAATAACTATGTTTAAAATGTTAACATGAGTCAAATTAGAAAGTTTCAAAAGAAACCAAATCAAAAGTCTAAAAAGGATGATAAACACAAGCATTAAAATTTTTAAATGTAGTGGATAGATTAAACAAAAGACTAAACAAAGCTAAAGTGAAAATTAGTGAATTGGAAGGTAGAGCTGAAGAATTATCTAAAATGACATATAGACCAAATAGGCTGAAATATGAAAATGTTATCAAGAAGCATAGAATGAGAAGTTCCAAACTATTTCTAAAGTATTTCCAAAAGGAGACGATTAAGAGAATTTGGAAAATGCAATATTAAGAAAAAGAAATATCTGGAATCATCTTATAAATAGTATAATTTAAGTACTACATTTAGGAGGAAAAACATAAGCCTAAACAAGATAACCAAAAAAGAAAACTATACCTAGACATATCAGAGTGAAAGTACAGAACACCAAAAACAATGAAAATATCTTTAAATAAAAACAGAATAAAAGACAATTTACCTTTACAAACAAAGAACAAAATTTATATTGATTGTGGAATTTTCACTCATAACAGTTGAAGCTAAAAGACAGCATGTTGTCCAAGATCTGAAAAAAAATAACTGTCAACTCTCAGTTCTATACTACATTATCCAAAATTTAAAATACTTCAACAGGTAAAATTCCCTTTAATGACGACATTCATTGAACACATACCTAATCTTCCCTCTACTCTCCCACTAACAATCTGCCAGGGGTACTAGAATCCCCTAGAAACCATGCACGAAGTATTCCTTGATGCAGTTTATATAGAATAGGTGTCAGGGACAGGAAAAAAGAGTAGACAAAGGTAGAAATAGATGAGGAGAAACAAATCAAATGTGTTAATCTACTTTATGAAATGCATGAATTATTGAATTTTGGAGTAATCATGGTTCCTACAAGATTTCATTAATACTTGGATACTTTAATAAATAATGGCATTAGTGGATTATAATCTACTAAATAAACTAAGAATACTACATATTAGAATAGATAAATAAATAAAATGAAGAAAGCTAGTAGAAGGCCAATGAATAAATCTAAAAAGAGAGGCAGAGTTACAAAAACCGCTATTTTGCAACCACAATTTTTATAATCGATTCAGAGAAGAATCATAAGTAGACACTAAGCCTGGTAACGACAGTTTGATTAGGAACAAGATACTTTGCCAGAAAGTAACTCTTCTCAAATTTTCTTTAAAATATAAAAGAAAAATAGTAATTTTAGAGTGGAGAAATCTGCTAAACTACCTTAACCAAGCAATCACAGTTAATAGGAAAGGTAACCTTATAGCCATTTGATAGAACACACTGTTATACATAATTTATGCAGTAAATGCATAATGAGGAAATTTCCAATTATGAGGAAATTTCCAATTATGAGGAAATTTCAGACAAACTCAAATTGAGGAATAATCTATGATAAAACAATTGACTTATACTCTTCAGAAATGTCAATATTATAAAGAAGAAAAAAAGGCTGGGGAATTGCTCTAAGTTGAAGGACACTAAAGTAATATAACAAAGACAGACAATATATGACCTTGACTTTGACCCTGGCCTGAGGAAAAAAATCCTCTGCAGGACCTTCACACTTGGAAAAATTTGTATATGTACTGTAGATTAGATAAGCACATTTTATATTCAATGTTAGATTTTGTTAAATTTTCTTTGATAATTACATTGAAGTTACATAGAGATTATTCTTGTTCTTAGCAAATAAAGACTAAATTATTTAGAAGAAGGAGGACTTGATGTCTGCAATTTACTATCAAATGAGCTAAAAAAAAGAAATAATATTATTAGTATTATATATATAATAAATATGGGGAGAGAGAAAAATTAAATGGAATAAAATGTTGATGTATTGATGAAACTGGGTAAAAGATATATGAGAATTTGGGGCTATTCATGTCAATTTAAGTTAAAATTACTTCAAAATAAAAAGATAAATAAACAAATTAGCTTAGTGATATAAAACTCTACAAACCTAACTATGCATATCTTAGAAATTCTTATCATCACTCAAAATAAAGTTACTGACATGAAGCAAATTTTCCGTTTGTAATACATATTATATGTGGAATGAACTGTGAATGATCAAAAAGCTACTTGGAAAATCAGATATAAAGTAGCCACATTTAGCTAATAAGCCATTTCCTTTTAAGGAATATGCACTTTTGTTTCTGCAAACACTTAATGGTGTTTTGAATTAATTTATCTTAAGTCTAGTTGCTGTTTGCATCTTTTCATGTATTACCATGGTGTCTAATCTCATCCATTAATGAGGTTTAGATAATCACCCTAAAATTATTTCTCCTTTCACACCCTGTTATGTTTTCATTCATCAAAGTATTTTTTTACTTAAATGCACTCAATGTCACCTGTCTCTTCACTTCTTAGAAATAAACAGAAACTAAAATGTTATACTCTTTCAGTTTATGGGTGAAATAGCCCAACTTGTTAGGCTCCCATGGGGTGTCTGACATCACAGCAAAGGAGCGACAGTAAGCCAGGGAGAGGTCAGGGCCCACTCCTGCTTCAAGACAGGGCTTTGGTCCTTGGCTGAGGCGGCATGATGCCCACTCATTTAGACCTTACCCAAAGTCAGTCTGCTTTTGGGGGGTACTGCTCCTTACTGCCAATCCCCAGAATCCCTAGATTCCATAGCAGCAGCCACCGACTGAAAACGTACAGGCAAAATTTGCCTCATAGACTAAGTTCTTGCTCCTCTATCCTCAGTGCTTTTTTAAGAAAGTGCCAAATTTTAAATCTAAATAAATCTAATTTTTTAATTAACTAAAAAAAAAAAGAAAATCTAAAGATCTGACAATCCTGTTCCTGATTCTCAAATAAAAGCAATCAACTGGAGTTGAACAATAGCAAAATCCTTTGGGTGGGGAATGTGCGCCCCTCGTTGCCGTGGTCCCTGCTATTCCTTACCATCTAACCCCAGGCTGCTTATTTGATACTACTGTTTACTTTTGATACTACTGCTTACCCCAGTCAGCTTTTGGATTTGGACCCCAATATTATGGTATACAAACAAGCTGCTACATGCACACTACCATCTGTCGTCCATGTTTAATTTTATGTGAGTCAATTCATGTGATAATGACAAAAATTTTGATAGCTAGTAGTTTTAGTCCTATCAACATGATCAATTTCCATAGAGGCCGACATCTAGGCTAAAGTTGAGTCCTCAGCAATGAAAGAACCGTTACAACAGGAATAATGAGTAAGGTTAGGCCTTTGGATAAAAGGAAATATGCACTATTACAAGTAAAGTCAGGCACAGTCTACTCCAGCTTCCTGGTTCCCAAGAGATCTGGGGATTAGCTGTGGGGAAACGTTTAAAAATATTACAGATTCCTTTTTACTAGATCCCTCTCCCAGAGATTCTGCTACTATGGGTGTACAGATTCTGGATTTTTATAAAGCTCTAAAATCTCTGCCTAGTGATTCTAGAAATAGAAAGACTGTGTTAGAAAGGAAAAAAATATATATCTGCAGTGTTTTAACTCTCTTCTCTGATTTAAGGTAAAATGTATTCTTATCATTTACCCTGAGAGTTGGAAAAACAATTATGTTAGAAGGGCTGGGCAATGTTGCTTCCTCACCAACAGGTACAAATACAGAGACAGTAGACAACTTTCAAAGCCAAACTACCATTGTATATATTGTTAAGAAGTAAATAATAAATTAAATTGAATTAAAATGGAACAGTTATAATTATGTGTGTATTCTTCCCCCCAATCCATATAATATATAGACATAGCCATCTACCCATCATGAAAAAAATATATTTTTATATATAGAAATATATAAACATACATATATATATATATATAAATATATAAACATATTTCTATATATATAGAAAACATTAACAGTGAATACTTATTTCTAAGAAAACCAAAATAAATGAAAGAAAGGATAAGGAGGGAAAGAGGGAAAAGATTCTTATGAAAATTAGGCATGGATAAAATGGCAAGTATTACAAAGATTCATAGTGATTTCTGACTTAGCAAGAACCCTAGGAAGCATGCCATCTAACTCTTTTGTTCTACAGCAAAGGATACTAAAACAGAAATTAATTGACTTTCTTATATCCTACAATGTAAAAATGAGTATAACTGGGACTTGAACTCTGAACTTTTAATATTATATTTAGGGCTCTGGGTAAGATTTTTGTGCTTTTAGAAGACTTATGTTCATAATTATAAATGGAATTTACATAAGGCACGAAATTTTTTCACATTCCCCTTTTGCTATATTCACATTTCATCCATACAAAAGAATTCTTATTCTAAGGGCTAGAAATAAGATGAGATTTTTTGGTAGAATTTAGAATACAAAAAGAGGTAATAGTACTAACTTTCAAAACTGTGTGCCTGCATCAGTGATAACTGTGGGCCTCATGTAGGAGTTCACATGGAACTGCTGGTATCAAAAAAAATGAGTCAGCTCCTTGCAGAAAACAAATACAAAGGTAACTATTAAATTTGTTTAGGTCTTAAGTAAAAGGAAATCCAGTCCAAAGTGAATCCAATCTATTTATTGAATCATAAAATGAAGAGCATCCAAGAGAAAGGTGAGCTTCAGATCCAGTTTACCTTCCTCTGGGAGTGTATGTCCTTTATATTCTCGTGCTAGAGTCCTTGTGGTCATAAGACAGCTACCAGCAATACCTGGGGCAATATGTCCTTGTTCACAATGGACTGGAAAGACAGTGCTTCATTCTCATTAGACCAACATTCAGCTATTCCTGGAAGCTAAAAGAAATGCCTTACCCTAATTGGCTCAATCTTGGGTCACTTGACCATCACTGAACTAATCCCTAGGTGAAAAAAGTTGAACTAATATTGCTCTAATTGTAGTTTTATGTATATTTCGTATATGAATGAATAAAAATTCATTGAGCCATATACTTAAAATTTGTGTTTCTTATCATATGAACATTATATCTAAAAATAACTAATGTTTAAAAGATGATCTTGAATGGCTCAAAAAATTAATTATGGAGGACTCCTGGAACTAGAATACAAAAAAATCTCACAAAAACTATATGATAGCAACATAGTATGTAAAGAATGTAATGAATATGGCAGATGCAATCACAAAGCTTGCGGTGATAACTATTTACAACTAAAAGGCAATTTACAAATAAATTTACTTAACTACAAGACTCTTGGAAGTCATCAAAAAGTAGTTTGTTTGTTTTTTAAAGGTAAAATCCCTCTTATAATTGTGTCCTGCTCTAAAGAAGTGCCATGCATAATTTGAGTGTATATTTTTTTAGAAAATTTACCATTGTAACCTAAAGTGTGAATACTCCAACATAACTCAAGATAAAATGCAAAGATATTGATGTTTTGGTTAGAATTTCTTGTCATAATATTATTTACACTATCAACACTATGCACTAGGGTATCACCAGAGAAAAAAGCCAGGCCAGGAATTGTTTCATAAAGGATGGGTACTTTTCAGCTGACTCAGGCAGTTTACAAACCTAAAGCTGTATGGGCATCTCTGTTCTGTGGTAGTCCCAAACAGCTAACAGAGGTGTTGATTAGATTTGTAACTGAAGCAGTAAATAGAGATCAGAGGAATCCAGGGAAGGAGAAGTCTGGTTGGTTAGCTGGAGGGTTTCCAGGGCATCCTGTTGGTCAGGAAGCCACTCAAAGGTAGTGGCCTTTATGGTACATGATAGATGAGTGCTGTCTGATCTCTGTGGCTGGAATGTGAGTGTGATCCCCTCAACTGCTCACTTCAGTTTTATTTTGGGGATCAGGGAAGGCCAAAATCATGTCAGCTGTCTTCTCTGTAATGAGCTGCTGTGGCCCTTCCAGATTATAGCCAGGAATTTCACTTGGGTTTTAGGTCCTTGTACCTTGTCAGTAATAATGGCCCAGCCTTGTGTCGTATGTGCCAGAACAGAGCATGTGGTTCTTGTTTGAGCCCACTGAAATGGTTTCGTAAATAGAGTGGAAGGCTAGTGCTCCTTCCAGGAGTGGAACTTTTTGCATTTCATAATCTACACATTGATTATAAATAGTTGGAGCATTTAGGAAGCCTTGCAGAAGGATAGTAGCTGTATACTGCAGCCCATCCTACACAGGCTAGCTAATCCCAATCATCTGTGTGGAGAGGGTCCTAAAGGGGCATTTCATCATGTCAGTTGCTGTAGACCAAGTTCTTTCATCCTGAACAATAGCCTCTGTGACTTTCACTGTGTCAGGTATGACTGGTGCTAAAGGTAGCACTAACATTAGCATTGTGGTGCTGTCATCAGTTTAGAGTCAAGGCACCTGAGGTCTTGCACACAGGTCAGACTGAGGACTATTGAAGAAATAGTTTACAGGTATTTGTCTTTCTAAAGCTCAACAAGAGCAGTTTGTCCTTTTTCTTCCCCAGAATGGTTTTTGGTAGACAGTGGCACTAGGTGCCAGAAGTTTGGTAGGATGATCTTCCACATAGCACACTAAAATACCCTCACTGCAGCAATCCCATCACAGTGTGGAGGTGAATGCTAGTTTTGATTTATATAGAAAATACATCTAACCAGTAAATACATTCAGTAGAGGGGGCCATATCAATAGAGGTTTGCTATGGAAAGCAGTCCTGTTGTTGGTGACCTCAGAATGAAAACTAGAATTTACTTCTCATCCTTGTGTCAGGGATTGTGGGGACCACAGTAATTTATTCACCAAAAGGTCCAAGAAATTTAATTCCCCCACCTCCACTTTGAACTTTGACCTAGTTGTAGGTCTTCTGGTTTTCACTAGGGACAAAGGGACCTTGTCCTAACCTCTAGTTATGTTCATTTGTGAAAAATTAGAGGTCTGGGTAAAAAGTAGGAGGGATAAAACAATTTTTGTTCTTCTGGGTAGATACCTAGTAATCGAATTGCAGGATCAAATGGAAGGTTGACTTTTAGTTAAGAATTCCCCATATTTCTTTCCATAAAGGTTATATTAGTTTGTAGTACCACCAGCAGTGTGGAAGTGTTTCTCTCCACATCCACATTTGCACCAAAATGTTTATTGCAGCTTAATTCACAATTGCCAAGTTGTGGAAGCAACCTAAATGCCCATCAACTCATGAATGGATTAATAAACTGTGGCATATGTATACCATGGAGTATTATTTAGCCATAAGAAAATATGGAGACTACATCTTTTACGTTTACCAGGATGGAGTTGAAACACATTTTTCTTAGTAAAGCATCTTAAGAATGGACAAAAAAATTCAATATACTCAATACTAATATGACACCAATATATGAACAACCACAGACCCACATGAATGATAAAACACAAATATACTCTAGGAAGATGGTGGGGAAAAGAGGGGAAGGAGGGCAATTGGTGGGAGATAGGAAAGTAATTGGTGGGATCTCACCTTATGTGAACAATGTGAGGGTGTTCAGCATGTCCCCCTGGACAAAGGGCTCAACTACAACTGAAACTTTACCTTAGAATTGAAAAGAATGTAACCTAAAAATTTGTACCCACATATTAATTTAAAAAAAAGTTGGAAAGGTCTGTATTCTGGACTTCACAATGTACCACTCTAAGTTTAATAAGATTATTTCCTTCCTCAGGAGGCAAACTACCAAAGTCTCAAGATTCACTGAGAGGGTTAGATGGAATAGAACCTATATTGGTCATAGTGGACATAACCATACCAACTTGAATCCTTGAGACCCCATTGTTTGGTAACCAGTCCCTCTTCCAGAAGGCCGCCGATTGGATTGTCCGGCAGAGGGCGCATGCTTGCAATTTTTATGCCACTCTTCATTGGTCAATGCTATGTGGGCAGGAGTAACCTTTTCTGTGCCTGAAAATTAGTCAGTTACAATCTGGACTGTGTGGGCTGATTGACATGGCTTCTGAGGTTTGATTAAGCTTGATAATTAGCAGGATTGAAACAAATGAACCTAGAAATCTGAATCTGGTCAAAATCTTATTATCTGTTGTTCTCGCTTCCTGTACAACCAGTGTGGCTGGCTAGGAAGCTATGAGCCCTCTGTTGGTTTTCTAATTTTACTCTCCATAGGAGCTTGTCTAGGGAGCTGGGGGCTCAGGGAAGGACCACTGATTCTCCTGAGAACTGAGAATCATATGTAAAAATGTATTAGAACTTTCCAAGAGCATTCTGTGGTATTCACCAGCACTTTCTGAGACTTCTTGATGTGGCTGGAGAAGTGCTCCACTGGACCCTCAGACTTTTGTAAATGATCTGTGAGCACTATCTGAGAGTGACTCAAAGACATTTTTATATCTCTTAAAAGTGCCCTGTTATAGCTTTAAGGACTTTTATCTATCATCGAGTCTGAAAGATCACACACAGGATTTTGGCCTTGGAATCAGACTCCTCAGTATTTATATATATACACACATATAACATATGTATGTACATAAGTACATATATACACATACATATGCACACTTGAATATGCATGTGCATAATCTTATGTAGAAACATAAATCCTTTTATCATAAGGACATTTGCACTAGACTGTTTATTGCAGCTCAATTTACAATCACCAAACTGTGGAAACAACTTAAATGCCCACCAACCCAGGAATGGATTAACAAGCCGTGGTATATGTACACTATGGAATACTATTTGGCCACTAAAAAGGTGGAGACTTTATATCTTTTGTATTATCCTGGATGGAGTTGAAACACATTCTTCTTATTAAACCATCACAAGAATGGAAAAGAATCCAATGTACTCGATTCTTAAATGAGGACAAATAATGACCTAGTACATGGTGGGTAGTGGGAGTGTGGGGGAGTGGAGAGAGGGAAGGAGGGAAGGGTGTGTGGGATTGTGGTATGTGACACGTCTCTTGGAGGTGGGACATAATTCTAAGAGGCACTTTACCTAACAAATGCAATCAGTGTAACCTGGTTCTCTGTACCCTTAATGAATCCTCAGTAATAATAATAATAATAATGATAGAAACATAAATTCTCACAGACACTTTCAATTCTAGGCAAGGATTATTCTTGCCTTCTTCCGTGAATATACACTATGAATCCTGACTCTGAGCAACATCAGCACATTTACCCATTTGGTTCTATAATACTTCTAAAATTGCTTCAGAATTATTTGGCTCATATCACAGAAAAACAAATCTGCTAAAAAGATTTTGTAATTAGTTAACAGGACCCCCCCATCCAAGAATGAGAATTTATGTCAAATACTGTATTTATGAGTTTTTTGGATGAGTACTTTTCTTGTTTTCTTCAGGTTTATTTCTTGAAGTGTGCTTTTATAATAGTTTTAGTCCCTATTTTAAATGCAATTTAATTTTTGAATGATGTTGAACATTAAGCTACTACCAAACTAATAAATATGGAAAAAGTATACTTAGAAAAGTTTCATTCCTTCCTGTATCCCCTTCTTTACATTCTACAGTACTCTCTCATCTCCTTGAAGGTAACCAACTTCAATGTTCTATTAAACCTTTTTCGTGTTTTCATTTGTAAACATAAGTGTCTGTAATTTTTAGAATTTCCTCTTCCTTCTTTCTGCCTGGCTAGCATACTAGATACACATTCTTCACTTTTCCTTTTTACTTTATCTCTTGGGAATATCTTGATGTGAGCTCATTGAAATCTTTTTTTATATTATAAATTTAGGATAAATAATACCAAAATTTATTTATTTTTTATTTTCAAGATTTCAATAGATTTAGTAGGTACAGCTGTAAAAGTAGAGTTTATTATGTGAATATCTGGTCTAGTGGTGAAGTTTGGGTTTTTAGTGTACCCATCACCTGAGTAGTGCAGATTGTGCCCAACAAATAATTTTTCACCTATCACTCCTCCCCCATATGAGTCTTAAATGTCCACTAAAACCACACTGTATGACCATGTATAGCCATGGCTTGGATCCCACTTATAATTGAGAACATGCTGTATTTGGTTTTTCATTCCTGAGTTACTTCACTCAGGATAATGGTCTCTAGTTCATTCAAATTGCTTCAGAAGACATTATTATATTCTTTTTAATGGCTAAGTAGTATTCCATGGTATACATATTCATACCACATTTTCTTTATTTACTCATTGGTTGATGCGTATGTAAGTCTATTCCGTATCTTTGCAATCGTGAATTGCACTGCCATCAAGTGCAGGTGTCTTTTTGATATAATGATGTCTTTTCCATTGGGCAGATACTAGTAGTGGGATTGTAGCATTGAACAGTAGACCTATTTTTATTAATAGTTCTTTGAGAAATCTCTATACTGATTTCCATAGAGGGTGTCCTAATTTATATTCCCACCAACAGAGCATAAGCATTCTCTTTTCACTGTATCCATGCCAATATCTGTTACTTTTTTGATTTTAAAAGATGTTTTTTTGAGATTCGTAGCTTGCAAATATTTTATCCCATTCTGTAGATTGTCTCTCTGCCCATTTATTTCTTTTGGTGTGCAGAAGCTTTTAGTTTAATTAAGTTCTCATTGTTTATTTTTCCTTTTGTTCTATTTGTTTTTGGGGTCTTAATCATAAATTCTTTCCCTAGGCCAATGTCTGATTAAGCCTAGAGAGGTTGTATGTTTCCAAGAATTTGTCCATATCCTGCACATTTACAAGTATATGAGCATAGATTATAGTATTTATATAGTATTTTTACTATTTGTTTTTATAATTTGGGTATGGAGAAAAAGGAACGCTGGTTCCCTGTTGGTGCAACTGCAAACTAGTACAACTCCTTTGTCTTTCCTTTATATTAAGATACCTGATGCTTCCAAAACAAAGTCAAAAATTATGTGGCTTAAACAGTGGAAATTTATTGTTGCAGAATCCTGGAGGCCAGATGTTCAGATAAAATATTAGTAGGGTTGGTTCTTTCTTAATGAGGATCTATTAAATGCCTCTGTTTTAGCTTCTTGTAGTTTGCAGTCTTTAGTGTTAGCAATCTTTAGTGTTTCTTGGCTTATAGAAACATCATTCTGATCTGTTTCCGTTCTCACATGATATTAATGTGTTTTTATAAGAATATTATACTGGATTAGGGCCCACTCTAATAACCAAATTTTTACTTGAATACCTCTGTAAAGAGCCTGTTTCTAAATACTATCACATTCTAAGGCACTAGGGATTAGGAATTCTGTATATTGGAAGCGGGGTAGATAGAGGATACAAGTCAAGTCCTTAGTATTCGAGTCTTTCCCACATGCAAAATATACTCACATCATTTCCACATACCCAACAGTTCAACTATAACTCCAAAATCTCATCTAGATGTTGTTAACTCAAAGTTCCAAATCTCATCACCTAAATTATCGAAATAATTATGGGCGAGACTTGGGGTATGGTTTATTCTGGGGTAAAATACTTGTTTATCAGCAAACCTGTGAAGCCACATATCAACTTCCTTTTTCTAAAATACAGTGGTAGGACAGGCATATGACAGATATTCCCATTCCAAAAAGGGAGAAATTTGAAGGAAAAAAATGGGATCACAAAGTCCTAAGCAAATTTGGACCTGGCAGAACAAATTTCATTAGATGCGAAAGCTTGAAAATAGTTTTTACTGGCCCTTTCTTTCAGGCCTAGCTGGTTTGGCCCTGCCCCTTAACTCTGGGTGGTAGACCCGACACCTAGGAACAGGAGAGGCAAGAGCCCAGTCCTTTGGCCTGTGTGGTCAGAGCTCTTGTAGCAGTGAAAGCTCCACCGTTACCTGAAACACACTTAGGGTCATTCAGATCTTTGTTTGAAAGATAACACATGTTCGTAGCAGAGGAGCTCTATTGACCCATTTCCTGTCTATAGAATCTTAGAAGTCTGACAGTCTTTCTCTATTTCATCCTGTCTCTGTCCTCTTTAGCCCAAGCTGAAAGGTTTCTTCTGAAATAGAGGATTAGATCTGCAACTAACACAGCTAATCTCTTTAGCAAATTACTGTCCAGCCATAACCTTGGTGTTCTCTTCAGAACATGCTTTCTTATTTATTCCAATAAGGATAGGTTGAGAATTTTGTGAATCTTCATTTTCTGGTCCCTTTTGTCCTAACAATTCCTTCTTCAATTTCTCTCTTTCCCTCCTGCATCGTATTATAACATCCAGGAGAAACCAGGATGTGCCTTAAACATAGGAATCTCCTCTGCTAAAAATATGCAATTATTGCATACAAGTTTTACTTGCCATCCAGCAGACAAAAGTCAGTCACGTTCTCTGCCATTTTATACCAAGTATTTCCTCCATTTTCCAATAACATGTTCCTCATTTCCATGCGAAACCTCATAGGAAGCACCTTTAACATTGATATTTCTGCCAACATTCTGTTCATGACAAGATTATGTACCTAAGATGATAGATTTCTAGAGAAATAGATATTCTCTTTCTGAGCCCTCACCAGAATCACCTGTAATATCCACTTTTCTACCAATAACCTCTTTAAGGTAATCTAAAGTTTTCCTATAATGTACTTCAAAATTCTTACAGCTTCTATTTATTACCCAATTTTAAGGCCATTTCAACATTTTCTGAGTATTTGTTACAGCAGAAATAAACTTCCCAGTGGGAAGCCAAACAAAAGGCTCTTGATGTTCATATGGATGCAGCCTGTGGGAGGACTGTGAATGGAGAAGTACTAAATATTGTCAGAAAGGAGAAAATTATCTTCAAGGCCCCCCATGAGGTCATCTGAGGAGAGGCATCTGAACAACACAGGGCCTCAGTCCAGCTCCCCTCTCCCTCAAAAGGAAACCTTCAAATGGAAACTTCTGAGTTAGAAATGCAGATACTCAAAAGAACGTTTTTGGCCTGGTGGAGATCTAAACCCATGGCTGCATATCCTTCCAGAGAATATAATGCACTGGCTGTGTGCTAGATCTGATGGGGAGCGAAAGGCCTTCCACAACAAGTGCCAGATGAAACCTTTGTACTTGTCTGTGGTTGTGCCTGAGAAATCACACATAGGATTTTAACTTGAACCCATACTCCTTAGTACATGCATAGATGTCTATACATATGCACACCCACACACATCCACGTACATACATGTACACAAATATACATATTTTAGAAATTGTGAGGTCTCTGGGAGACATTCAGTTTTAGCATTTCAGTGCTTGTTTCTGCCTTTCTCTCTTTTGTGTTTTATTCCTTTCTTCCATGTGGAGAATCCTGACTTTCAAAACATCAACTAATATGTGCATTTGCTAAATCCTGTGATACTTCAAACCTTGTTGCAGATTTGCTTAGCATATACTACTACAAAAACAAACCTACTACAAAGATTGTGTGAACTGTTTGCAGTCGGCCCCCAACACTCTTGATCAAGACTGACTGAGGGTGTGTTTCAAATACTGTATTCATGAGTTACGTGGATTAATACTTTTTGTTTTTTTACAGTAGGTTCGTTTTATTAAAGTTTGCTTTCAATTTGCAGCTTTACACTTCTTATCCTCATTGATAGCTTTGGCATATGTAGAACATTAACCTAGTTCCAAAAGTAATTATTTATAAAACATATTCTTAGAGGAATTCCACTCCTTCCATAGTCCTCCCCCTTGTATTCTCATCCTCTTTCCCACCCCGTTTGTTACAGATAACAATTACAATTGTTTCCTTGCTTATCTTTCCTATTTTTTTGAAAAGTTTAATATCTATTTCTCTATTTTTTTCTTAATTACTTTTTCAACCCCAAAGTTAGCATACTATATACATTATTTAAAAATTATTTTTTCACTTAACATTATCTCCTAGAAATCCCTCCATATCAGTTTACAGAAATCTTTTTTATTATTTTTACAGAATACATATAGTGGTTTGTTCCACATTGTCTACCTTATTTTAGACTATACCATAATTTATCATCTATATCTGAGTTTATTCCACCAGTCTCCTATGCTTTAATGTTAGATGGTATTGAATATTTTGCAGTTACAAATAATACAATAATGAATAATTTTTTGCATGTACATTTTCATTGTTTAGTCTTTGATTACGTATTAAGTTAAAATATAAATAATCCATGAATCCTGGAGACCAAATATATTAATAAAATATGTTTGATACCTCATAACTCAGAATATTTATGAAATAATAAGACAGCTTCCACAATGCCCATTAAATGCATTCTCACCATTGTAATCTCATATCTAACATTATGGTGATTTACTTATAACTTTATAAAAATAAGAGAAAATGCTGCTCACTTGTTATAAAATCGAATTCTAGAGATTTCACAGTAGGTTTTTTTCCATTTAGCAGACTAAATGCATCTGTGTATGTAACTTATTTTGTAGGATCAGATAAGTCTACTCGTCAAGACTCAATGTCACAACTCAAAATGCAAGAAAAAGCCAAAAAAACTCCTGGAAAAGGAAGGCGCAATAGTTAAGTACAATAATTATAGATACCTTCAATTATTTTAAATTAAACTCACCAGAAGATCTTTTACTTTGATTTATTAATGTTTATTTGAGCATATATTTTATGAAAATTGTATACTGTCAGCTGGGCATAGTGGCTCACACCTAGAATACTAACACTTGAGAAGGCAGAGGAGGTGGCTACCAAGCTCAGCGATAGGGCATCAGCCACATCATTGGCAGTTTTGAGCCCAGCCTGGGCCTGCTAAACAACGACAACTGCAACCAAAAAGTAGGCATTGTCGCGGGCGCCTGTAGTCCCAGCTACTCAGGAGTTTGAGGCAAGAGAATCACTTAAGCCCAAGAGTTTGAGGTTGCTATGAGCTGTGATGCAACAGCACTCTACCATGGGCAACATAGTGAGACTCTATCTCAAAAAATAAATAAATAAATAAATAAATAAATAAAGAGAAGGCAGAGGAGGTACATGCAGGATCACTTGAGCCAAGGAATTTGATACCTAGCATAACATGACCCTGTCTCTACAAAATAAAAAAGTAACAGGGCATGGTGGAACCCACCTGTAGTTCTAGCTACTTGGGAGGCTGAGGCAGAGGAGGCTTGAGCCAGGAGTTTGAGGTTACTTTGAGTGATGATTGTGCCACTGCAGTCTAGCCTGGGTGACAGAGTTTGACCCTGTTTCCAAAAAACAAAAATGTTTACTTTGACCTAGGATATGAAAACCTTAAACTAAGTAGAAAACAAAAGTGATGGTGATGATAACTGCAGGTGGAAATTTGTCATTGTAAGATTGTTTCACAGCCATCAGACCTGCTCGTAGTACCTGCTAAGGTTCAATAATTGACCTGTAGTATCCCCAAGTGTATGCACCTTTTGGTGGACTCTAGGAGATTACAATTTCCAGGAGATTATGCCCAATGGTGTAGCAATGTTTTTTCTGCCATAGGCTTGAGTGAACAAATGGAGAAGCTTTTGAGATCCTTATCTTAAACAGAAAATGGGAATTACAGAAGCCGAGGAGTAGGGTCCTTGTCAGTCATCCCCAGAGAATTTATTGGTGGGGCCCCACACAAAGGTGAGGTCTTCTTAGTAACCTGTGAGATGGGTGCCATCAAATTTCCCTTGTGGGGAATACGAAAGTACCAGTAGCAAAAACCCCGCTAATGGAGTGGCTTCCTTTTTATTTTGGTGGAGGAGATAGTGAGAGGACCAAAAGATTGGCCGTCATCTCCTCTGGAAAGAGATGTTGTGCCTCTTCCCATATCACACATGTGAATTCCACCTGAGTGCTAGTTGCTTGCACCTTGTCTGTAGTAATGGTTCTGCCATGGTACCTCATAGGGGTCTGCAGAAGAGTCAGTCCTCGTTGGGTAATGCTTATGGCTGGATGCCCCCAGGAAAATATCTTCAATATAGTGGAAGGCTGGTGTTCCCTCCAGGAGCAGGAATTCTTCCAGTTCATACCTATCCACTGATGACAAATAGTTGAGGAATTTAGGTAACCTTGTAGAAGGACATTATTACAACCCAGTCCATGTAAGAGTAAACTGATCACCCATATGGACAGGGATGCTAAAAACCAAGTTTTATATATCAGTTGTTGTACATAAGTTCTTTTTATCTTGGGCAGTATCCCCTCTGACAGTCACAAAGTCAGGTACTGCCAGCACCCAGGGCTGCCTATGGTGTTCAGCTGCCAATAATCCATTGAAACTGTATCTACATGAGTCTTTGTGCACAGGCCAGATGGAGCTATTTAATGGAAAATTAGTCTCATGAAGAACTTTGTCATCCTTAAGCTCAGAAATGAATGCAGTTATTTCTTGTTCACCCCAGGCAGTCAGTATTGTTTTTGAGAAATAAAAACCCCAGGGACTGGTAGTCATGTAGGTTTGTGGTCATTCACATTCCCCACTAAAATGGTTCTCACTGAGCAGATTTCTTTAGTTTTTGTGGGCAAAGGTGAAGAGGTGTTCACTTAGACAGTACACCTGTGATATAATACATTCAGTAGTGTACACATAGATGGAGTGTGTAGTAGGCCAAAGGGACTCACTCATAGTTCAGTCTAGATAATCTGGTGATGACTTTAGATTTCAAACTAGAGAGCAATCTCTGTTTCTCCCTCATTCTGATGCTAGAATATGTGGATCACAGTCACTTCTACACCAGTATCCAAAAGGCCCAAGAAATATAATTCTCCCCACCTTTCCATTGACTCTGATCCTGGTCCCCACTGGGGATTTGGAGACCTGGCTTAACCCTTCATCTTATCAGAAGACTTAGTGAAAATTGGAGCCGCTCACCAGTTCATCTCCAAATTCACAGGGAGGGATAGAGGGGAACACTTTATTAAACATTGGATTCTCAATGTGCAGACCCTAGCTGGGCTGGCTTGGGAGGCTCCCCATGGCCAGCTACCTGCCCATGAGTACATCTGGGGGACAGCTGTCAACCTCTTTTTTCAGACACCATTTTTGAGTAACCAGATCCAGAGATCACTTCTAGAAACATCATTTAGGAGAAGAGCACATGATTACCATTTTAAGTCACTCTCTCTTATGATGAGGCTTTACCACCTAGGGAGCAGCTGCTTTTTCTATGGCTGAAAGTTTGACAGTTCATTTCTAGAGTTTATTATAAAACAGAAGACATGACCTTATCAGTAAGTTTGATTGACCTGGAAAACCAGCAGGAATGGCATAAATGAACCAAAAAATCTGAGTCTAGTCAGCCATATCATCTGCTATCCTTACTTATCCTTGTAGAAGCAAGGGACCACCTAGATGATTCACAGGGCTGCCTCTGCAAGGGTGGGCCAAACATGATCTTAGCGATAGGTTCATCACAGGTAAGACAAAGCTTTCAGAGCCCAAACAGTACTCAAGTAAGGAAAGAGAGGACCTTGAAGTGTGCACCTCATATTCACTTTTTCTTTCTCCTCCTTGGGCAAAGTTTCTGCTGCAATGACATTCTAAAGAAGGGGTTTTACAGTGATATACCCTACAAGGTACCCCTAAGTTTAACAAGAGTACATCCTATGTCCTGGAGGCAAACTACCCAAGTCTCTAAAGGGGTCTTTGGTTTGGTGGTAAGGTGAAGCAATTTCAGAAGGCTCTACATCCCTTTTATTAAAATTCCTTTTAATAAAGGCATGAGTCTCAGAACTGCCTGGTACCTCTTCAGAACTAATAGCAGCACTAGATACAACTTAGCTCACAGGGTCTCTGACAACTGTACATCCCATCAGCAGAGGACAAAGGTATTAACCGAAGAGTTGCTTCCTACCATTCTCAGTGACCCTGTGTTAGATCTCTAACCTGCCTAGCATCTTGGCTAGGGAGTTTGGGGCTAGAGAAGGACCATCAGTACTTCTCAAAACCAAAAATATTATGTAAATCTTCTAGCATTCTCCAAGTGTGCCCCTGGTGTTGGCTACCACTCCTTGAGACCCATTGATATGGCAGCAAAGTGCACACAGGACCCTCAGGCTCCTGCAAATGATCCTTTAGTATCCCCCAAGAGGCCCCATGAACTCAAGTATCTCGTACATCTAGTATCTAGTATTCTGGGGCTCTTCATGCTTTTCGCTTTTCCAGAAAGACATTGTGCTTAATTGATCATCCTACTCACAGCCATTGGTCACTGAGAAAGCTGGCCAGTGTCAAGGTAATCAAGTAAGAGAGAATAGGCCAAATTGAAAGTGACAATTAAGCCTTTAATCCCTGTGGCAACATAGCAAGAGTCTGAGCATGAATGGTCACTGACTCCATCAGTGTTTCATTTTCCCATGAAATGACATTGGGCAAGGGTCGGATGTGTTAGCATAGATGGGAGGGGAACATGTCACTGTAGGTACAATTGTTTATACCATATTATAAATCTTATATACATGAGCTCATATGCACATGCATATATATGTATCTTTTATACTATAACTGACACTATGCTATTGTTTGTGATATACACATCAGTTCATTCAATCCATCTCCTATGCCTGAAAATTTCAATAGTGTTGAATATTTTGCTATTACAAATAATGTGCAAAGAATGCCCTTGTGCTTATGGATTTTCAGTGTTAGGTCTATGATTATGTATTAAAATATAAATTATTATGTATTATGTCTATATAGTTTGTATTAAGCTAAAATTTATTAACCCATGAATCGTGGAGATTAATATCAAATGTATTTTTTTCTCAGAATACTTATGAAATAATGACTTAGCTTCCACAGCCATTAAAACTATTCTCACCGTCTTCATGTCAGATGTAACAATGTGGTAATTTCATTATAATTTTGTGAAAATGAGAGAAAATGCTGCTGTATACTTGTTTTAAATTTGAAATCTAGAGATTTCACAGTAGATTTGTTAATTTAGTAGACTAAATGCACCTCTTCATGTAGCTCATTTTGTAGTACAAAATGAAAATCTCACATCTGTGCAAGATTCACTGCCAAAATTCCAAACGCAAGGAAAGAAACAAATAACTGATGAACAAAGAAGACGCAATAGTAAGTATACTAATTATAGATAATTTTAAATTATTTTAAATGAACTCATCAGAACATCTTTTTCTTTGATTTACATATGTATATTTGAGCATATATTTTATGGACATCTTACTTTACCCTAATGTGTGAATAGAATACACTAATATAACTAGAGAACAAAAGCAGAAATATTTAATATCTTTTGGTTGGTATTTGCATAATCAACAATTGCTAAGTAGAAACACCACCTTCATGTACACTCATGAAAAAACTGCTCTCATGATTTTTTCATTTTGCTTCTGTGGGTGGAAAGTTTGCTGATTATTTGATGTATCCATTACGTTCCATTTGGTTTTCTGTTTAGCACTTCCATTTCCTTTGGAAATCTGGAAAAAGAATATACTGCTTGACCATCTATTGCCTGATGAGAAAGTTTTATTATCAAGAAGCCAATCTCAAACTAAGAAAATTCGAGCTATTAGAAAGGATAGTGGCAATAGTAAGTAATTGATTATAATCTTTTAACTTAGTTTTTACTTAATATAGGAGAATTTTGGTTTTGGTTTATGAATTTACCTTCAAACACATGCTTCTATTGCTAATTATTTTGATAATTCTTCTAGATCTTTCTTGATGAGTTGTTACTTTTATAATTACTGAGTTATATGTGTTAAATCATCCACCTTGTGGATTTCTCTATTTTCTCTTGTATTTGTGTCAAATTTTGGTTTATGTCTAGTGATTCTGTATTATTTATGTGCATATAAAGTTAAAATTTATATTCTTCAAGGGCAGAACATTTTGTCCTAATTAAGGGCCCTATAATACTTTATCATTTGTATATGTTCATTTACTTTCCTTAATAACCTCCTTATCTGCTTTTAATATAGCTCCTTCTGATTGGCATTTGCTTGGTATGGTTTTTTCATCCTGTTATTTTGGTTTTCCTATTTATGATTTTGCTATTTCTTTTGTCAGAAACTTGTATAAACTCTTAAATTTAGTCTGATGTTTTCCTTTTAATTATTTCTCATAAATGTATATATGCATAACCTAATTATCAATACTTTAGGTGTTATTTCATCTTTTATTTTTTTGCTACTACTCTTTTTGTATCTGCTGGTTCTTTTCTCTCTATTTAACATCTTTATTCATTTTTCCTTAGTCATACTTGGCACCCAAAATGTTAAACTTTATTCTAAAGTGAAAATTAAATAAACTAAAGAATAGTTTTAAATATAGATGTATAATAATGTTTATAATAAGAAATAAAATAATTTTTGATAATTATAAATTAAATATATTTAATGTCTCTAATGTTTCTGTGTATCTAAAAAGTTATAAGACTTATTTTATATGCACAAATAAAACATATAGATGATATTTATATTTTAACTAGATGGTGATTTTCTTGTATCATTAAAAAATGAGATAAAATATTGTTGAGTAATTAACATACATGGCAAATCTAGAAGTTCCACCAGAGAATCTGGTTCTCTAGTGCTTTTAAGGGCCTTTTTTCTTAAGGCCACAATAAAATGTGATATCAAGTGACAGTTTTTTGCCTGCAATCAGAACTACTAGAAAGAAAAGATTCAATAGGAAATACGATGATAAAATATTATTAAATTATTGAAATTACATTAATTAAATTTTGACTAAGCAGAATTTAGTTCATGAACATGTATCCTTTTATAACTTTACAGAGATCTATCAAGTCAATTTATTATTATGTCATTTAAATGTCTTACTTCATGATTTCCTTAAATTTTGACTGTTATATCATTTATTGAGAGAGATATATTGAATTGTTCTTCTATGATTGTGGATTTATCTATTTCTTCTTGTATTTCTGTCCATTTTTCCTTATACTGTCTATATTATTAGATGTGTAAAAATAAAAAGGTAGGTTTTCCTCATGAGCTCAATCTTTTCTTTTTATAAAAGATACCGTCTTAGCCTTCAGTAAGGTCTTCTGATTAAAAGTCTGTTTTGTCTGATGTTGGCAAAACTATTGCATAGTTATTTTGGTTAGTACTTGCATGGTATCTTTTTTTTTTACTTGTTTAATTTATACCTTTCTGTATTCATATGATTTATTATAGAAATAACTGATAGTTAAATTGTTTATAAATGGCAGTGTGACTGTCTTTGTTCCTAGAATACATAAGATGTTGCTTTTAATTTTTCTACCTGGTCCAGATTTTTAAAATTTATTTTCTTTCCTTATTTTGGAATTTTTTTTTATCAGTTAAATTTTCCAATCAGCCATCTAAGAAGTTTTTTGAAAATATGAATACCCTTAGAACAATAAAAGTCTAATGTTCACTTTCTAAATATATATATGAAATAACAAGAGTGCCTCCACACAGTTTCAGGATAAGTGATATAATGATTTTTATACTTATTTTCATGGTCCATTTTTTTGTGTCATTTATTTAAATTGTATTGATTAGCTTAAATTGTTATAAAACTGATGGGAAATTTTGAATGGTTTTTGTATATATTAATTATCCAGAGGATTCACAATAAAGTTGTTTCACTTTTTATTAGATTAAAAGCCTCTCTTCTTATAGCTGAGAAAAGCATGAAATATTAGATGAACTCTTTCACGTGAAGATAATTTTTAATCTCAAAAAGCCCATCTCAGATTAAGACATTTAGTACTGTCAGAAAAGTGGGTCATAGTAGTAAGTATCATAAATTAATGATTTTTAATTGAATTTCTCTCCTTAGTTCATGAATATATATTTAGTCCATTGTGAATATGATTTTCATATGTGGAACATGTGTTTGTTTATGTATGTATGTATATATGTATGTATGTTCTCCATCAGGTCCAATTGATAGTGTTAATGTGTTCTTAACTTCATTAAGGTTCTCTGTTTGTTCTGTAATTTGTGAAAAAGGTATTTTAAATTCTACTGCTATGATTACTTATTTCTCTGTTGCTCTTTGTAGTTCTGTCATTTTCCATTTCATGCTTCCAAAGCTTCGTTATTACATACATGCGGATTTCAAATTGTTATCTGTTTTTGTGTTTGTTTATAGTTTGAGACAGGGTCTTACTCTGTCACCGAGGCTCGAGTACAGTGGCCCAATTGTCTCACTATGAGTTTAAACTTCTGGGTTCAAGCGATCTTCTGAGTAATTAGGTCTAGGTCATGCACCACCATGCCCAGCACTTTTTGTAGAGGTGGTATCTCACTATATTGCCAGGCTGATCTCAATTTCTTGGCCTCAAGCAATCCTCCTGCCTCAGCCTCCCAAAGTGCTGGGATGACAAGTATGAGCCACCATGCTTGGCTTAAGTTATTACATATTTTTAAGGCACCAAGACTCTTTATGACAGACACTTTGTAGTAACTTTTTTTTTTGCCTTTGTCAGATATTAACATAATATCTTTTTTATATGAGTATTTAGATAATGTTTACATAATTTTACTTGCAACCTTTTTGTATTATTATGAAGCTGTGTATCTTTAAAAGAACATGCATTATACTTTGTTATTTTAAAAATCCAATTTGACAATCTTTTTATTTTTAAATGCAATACTTGATACGTTTACATTTAATGAAAGTACTGATATTTCATGTTTTCTGTCTTTCTTACCTGATCTGTTTTTGAATATCCTTTTAAAATTTACTTTTTAATGTTTTATTTATCATTTTCTTTCTTATCCACATGTGTTGTAAAAAATATTTGAGTTAATTATAAAATGTGAATAATTAGAAAACTATTCTCTTGAAAAATATTCCTATAATTTTCTGTCTATAGAATTCTCTATATTTATAACTCTCTGTCTCAACATGTAGTATTTGATTATAATTTTTTAAAAATGAGAGAAAATATTGCTGGATAAGTAACATGTATTTGAATTACAGAGGTTTTTCAATAGATCCTTTTCTTTAATGGACTAAAGGCATCTTTCTTGTAGTTCAGAAAGTGGAAGCGGCATTAGATAAAAATATTTTACCCAAGGATAAAATTGCATTGTTAAAAAACCAACATCAAACTAAGAAACTTGAAGCTATCAGAATGGAAACACTAAGTAGTAAGTATGATAATTTCCAATACCATTGACTTATTTTTAATTAGAGTAAGCTGAGGAAGTTTGTTTTTACGTTTGTGAATGTTTAATGTTATACCTTTTATACATCTATTAGATCAGATATGTTCATTATGCTGTGAAGATATTTATTTTCATTAATTTTTTTTCTATGAATTAAATTTTACTAAGAGATATGTGTTAAATTCTCCCACTGTGATTATCAATTTCTCTATGTCTTATGGTTCTGTCAGATTGCTTTTTGAAACCATGCTATTCAATGTGTACAAGTTTATTATAAAGTGTAAATTTTCTAAACTGGTAAACTGAGTTTTCATCTCTATAAAAATAAGCTTTTTATTTCTAAAAATGCTTTTCTGCTTTAATTTTTATTTTGTCTGATATTATTATAGCTATGTATGCTTTCTTGTGATAAGTATGTATACAATCTTTCGTAAAATGTTTAGGCATTAGAGGAAGGAATTTTCCCCAACAGGTTCTATGAAGCAAACATCACACTGATACCAAAACCAGGAAAAGACCCAACTAAAAAGAAGAATGTCAGACCAATTTCACTAATGAATATAAATGCAAAAATTCTCAATAAAATCTTGGCCAATAGATTATACAGCTTATCATCAAAAAAGTCATACATCATGACTAAGTAGGGTTTATCCCAGGAATGCAAGGTTGGTTTAATATTCGTGAGTCCATAAACATTATTCACCATATCAACAGAAGTAAAACCAAAGATTATATGATCCTCTCAATAGGTGCAGAAAAAGCATTCAATAAAATCCAACATCCTTTTTTAATTAGAACACTGAGGAGTATAGGTATAGGTGGCACATTTCTTAAACTGATTGAAGCTATCTATGACAAACCCACAAGTAATATTTTATTGAATGGAGTAAAACTAAAAGCTTTTCCTCTTAGAACTGGAACCAGACAAAGTTGTCCTCTGTCACCATTACTATTCAACATAGTGCTGGAAATTCTAGCAAATACAATTAGGCAAGACAAGAAAATAAAGGGCATCCAGATGGGTGCAGAGCAGGTCAAACTCTCCCTTATATTTAGAGAACCCCAAAGACACAACCACAAGACTCTGGGAAATCATCAAATAATACAGTAATGTTTCAGGATATAAAATCAATGTCCACAAGTCAGTTGCCTTTGTATAGGCCAACAACAACCAAGATGAGAGGTTAATTATGGACACAGCTCCCTTCACCATAGCCCCAAAGAAAACGAAATACATAGGAATATACCAAACAAAAGAGGTGAAAGACCTCTATAAAGAAAATTACGAAACCCTAAGAAAGGAAATAGCAGAGGACTTTAACAAATGGAAGAACACACCATGCTCATGGCTGGGAACAATCAACATTGTTAAAATGTCTATACTTCCCAGAGCAATTTACCGATTCAACGCCATCCTTATTAAAATACCAACATCCTACTTTCAAGACCTGGAAAAAATGATTCTGCGCTTTGTATGGAACCAGAAAAAACCCCGTATGGCTAAGCCAGTTCTTAGTAATAAAAACAAAGCC
>CAUYRH010109903.1:0-21832 GCA_963574655.1 Perodicticus potto
TTTTTTTTTTTTTTTTTTTGAGACAGAGCCTCAAGCTGTCACCCTGGATAGAGTGCCATGGCATCACAGCTCACAGCAACCTCCAATTCCTGGGCTCAAGCGAGTCTCCTGCCTCCACCTCCCAAGTAGCTGGGACTGCAGGCGCCCGCCACAATGCCCGGCCATTTTTTTGGTTGCAGCTGTCATTGTTGTTTGGCGGGCCGGGCTGGATTCGAACCCGCCAGCTCAGGTGTACATGGCTGGCGCCTTAGCCCGCTGAGCCACAGGTGCCGAGCCACAAGGAAAGTTTTGAGACAGACTATATTATAGGCCATTATTTCACCTCCAAAAAACAACATCCTTTCTGATTTATCAGTGTAAATTTCAACTTGCTTAACTTATGAGTGTTGTTGGAAGGGCTTGATTTGTTTCTGTATGTATCAATTTTACTTTTTGTTGTTGTTTTTGAAATAGAGTCTCACTCTATCACTCTGGGTAGAGTACAGTAGCATCATCGTAGCTCACAGCAACCCCAAACTCTTGGGCTCGAGTGATCCTCTTTCTCAGTCTGGTATCGAACTCCTGAGCTCAAGCATTCCGCCCACCTTGGCTTCCCAGAGTGCCTGGATTACAGGTGTGAGCCACTGCACCTGCCAATTTTATGTTTCTTGACTGTTACGTATCTCAAAACTTTTGTGATATGTCCTAAATATCACCGTTTCAACCTGTCCATTTCTAGAAATATTAACAAGCATTTGACATTCCTTTTTTTCCTATGCAGCCTTCATAATCCTGTGTGTCGTTTATACTTACAACACATGTCAATTAAGACCAGCCCGATTTCAGGAGCACGACAGCTACATAGAGCCAGTGGTCACTGTCCTGCACAGCGTAGCTCGGGAGGGTGAGATTGCTGCCAGCACAGCCACATGCACTGTTCAGAAACAGACTCACAAACGGATTGGGCTCTTTGAGGACAGGACTCTATATGGGGTGGACATAAAGTTCGTGTGCAATTTAAAATAGTTTAACCTGGTAGATTGGACATGAACTTTATGACAACCCTGTATTATTCATAGCACATCCCCTGAAGCTGTCACAAGGCAGACTCAATGAGGAAGTGAACGAACTTGCAGGAGTGGAGGAAAGATGACTCCTTGACATAGATGTGCATTGGGTACTAGAGTGGTGTTGCTGCTGTGTTTAGAGTGAAATGCCAACGTGGTGGTGGGGTGGGTAGGAACTGCCCTTCGGCTCACTAGAGCTCCCACATTGATGAGCAACATTAAACAGCGGGTTTGCTAATGAAGCATGAGAACATATGAATTAGCCTGGATGAAAGTAATGGTCAACAAGGAAAAAAGGGGGGAAAAAAGAAAAAAGCAAGAAAGGAAAAGAATGAGAGTAATAGTTGCCCAGACTGGCCAGCTCGAGTCCAGGCTAATATCACCTCTCCTGGAAGCCCCCGTGTCACCCGACCTAGGAGTTCCTTGCAGAGAGAAGCACCTGTGGTTGCTGGTGATCCACCACTCAGAGCCAGCTGTCCACATGAATGTTGCCCTCCTTTCCAGGCCCACAAGCCGAAGAACAAGGGAGTCTGTTGGTAAAGTTCCTGGAAGTTGGCAGAGTAAAGCGATCTAAGCTGCTCGCGTTCTGGTGCTGTGGCTTGACACCAGGGAGGATTCAGGGAATCCAGTGGTGTGGAAGGTGCTTCCAAGGATGCTTTATAAATCCCAGGTCCTTCAGCCTAATCTTTCAGAGCAAAGTCCAGGGTCAAGGTCTCTGGCAAGGTGTAAGGTGCTGGCCTTCTAACTTGCCAGGGAAAGCAGAGGTGCAGGTAGGATGACCATCACTGCTTAGGGGGCATTTCAGCATTTATTTATTTACTTATTTAGAGACAAGGTCTCACTCTGTTGCCCAGGCTAGAGTGTTATGGTGTCAGCCTAGCTCACAGCAACCTCAAACTCCTGGATTCAAGAGATCCTCCTGCCTCAGCCTCCCAAGCAGCTGGGACTATAGGCGCCTGCCACAATGCCACTAGTTTTTCTATTTTTAGGAGGGATGGTGTCTTGCTCTTGCTCAGGCTGGTCTCAAACTCCTGAGCTCAAGCGATCCATCTGCTTCGGCCTCCCAGGTCAAGAGACCTCTCCTCTACTTGGAATGGTCTGTTGCTGTTTTTTACTCTAAAACACTTTTGAGAAAATAGGATGGGAATGAGAACAGATCAAGGAAATGAGTGTGAATATTTAAGTGCTCACTTAACATTTTATGATTAAAAGAAAAGAATAAAATGAATTCATCGGGAGCTTCACACCAATACTTAGATAAACCTCAGCTCTAAAGGACTTCCGGTAAAGTTCTTTTTATAAATCAGCTTTTAAAGACTATTTAACAAATATGGCTGAGCAGTTTTATTCTGTTAAAAGAGAAAAAAACGCATTGAGGTTCATAATGGGAACATTATACTTCTTTTTGCAACCCTGTCAAGATTAAATGGCTGAAATTCTCAAATCAGGATAAGTAAGAGAAATGCTTTTTTTTTTTTTTTTTTGAGACAGAGCCTCAAGCTGTCACCCTGGATAGAGTGCTGTGGCATCACAGCTCACAGCAACCTCCAATTCCTGGGCTCAAGTGAGTCTCCTGCCTCAGCCTCCCAAGTAGCTGGGACTACAGGAGCCCGCCACAACGCCCGGCCATTTTTTTTTTTTTTTTTTTGGTTGCAGCCATCATTGTTGTTTGGCGGGCCCCGGGCTGGATTTGAACCCGCCACCTCAGGTGTACATGGCTGGTGCTTTAGCCTTTTGAGCCACAGGCGCCGAGCCAAGAGAAATGCTTTAATTGGAGAAACTCTGGTGGAGGGAAATTAGGTCCAAGACCCATGGACCAATGTAGGACTTATGCAAACCTCCCAGCTCTGCCCCAGCCCATCTAAAGCAGAAAATCATCTTGCCCTCAAGTAAGAGTGCTCCAGAGCTAGACCTGCTGATGTCAGAGGATGTGAGTGACTTTGAAGCCCAGGGCCCCCAACCCCTGACAGTCTGCGTTATAATTCTGGTCTGCTGGACCAGAGCGTATCCAACTCTGCTAATCCTCTATACCTCATTTTTTTTTTTTTTTTGAGACAGAGCCTCTATATCTCATTTTATTTTATTTTATTTTTTCGTGTCGCCCTGGGTAGAGTACTCTGTCGCCCTGGGTAGTGTGCTGTGGCATCACAGCTCACAGCAACCTCCAATTCCTCGGCTCAAGAGAGTCTCCTGTCTCCGCCTCCCAAGTAGCGGGGACTACAGGCGCTCACCACAACGCCCAGCCATTTTTTGGTTGCAGCCGTCATTGTCGTGTGGCGGGTCAGGGCTGGATTTGAACCCACCAGCTCAGGTGTATGTGGCTGGTGCCTTAGCCCGTTGAGCCACAGGCGCTGAGCCTCTATACCTCATTTTAAATGGCTGACTCATTCTTCTCTTTCAAGGTACTTGTTAAGGTAGGAGTTTAATTTTTTTTTTTTTTTTGAGACAGAGTCTTACTCTGTTGCCCTGGGTAGAGGGTCATGGCATCATAGCTCACAGGAACCTCACATCATAGGCTCAAGTGATCCTCTTGCCTCAGCCTCCCAAGTAGCTGGTACTATAGGCACCTGCCACAATGCTCTGCTAGTTTTTCTGTTTTTTAGAGACAAGGTCTCACCCTTGCTCAAGCTGGTCTTGAACAAACTCATGAGCTCAAGCAATCCACTCACCACGGCCTCCCAGAGTGCTAGGATTACAGGCGTGAGCCACTGCATCCGGCCTAGGAGTTGAATTTCGAAAATTCTCTCTGTTCCTTTGGTATTTTATGTGCACTGTGTCCAAGCAGCAGCTATACGCTTATTGCAGCTGGGAAGGTTTACTTGGGGGGACCAGATGCTGTGGGTCTCCAGTCCTGGATCCAGAACCCACAGAAGCAAGAAATCTTTGCACTGGCAAGAACGGATCTGCCTGCTCCTGTACACTGGGTTGTCTTCTGGGCCAGGCGATGTCCTTTCTCTGTACAGTCTTGCCATCTTCTGTCTGTCCCATTCAGAGTCAAACCAAAGTCTTTATGATGATTTGCAAGCACCCACATGATCCACCCTGCACTCCCAAACCTTTCCTGCCAATCTCCTGCTTCACTCCCCCCCAGGAGTCCTGGTCTCCCTCTTGATCCTCAAACAGACCCATTGTACTCTGTCCTCAGGGCCTTTGCACATGCCCTTCCCTTGGCCTGGAACGCTCTCCCTCCCGGAATCTGTGGCCTTCCTCTCTTATCCCTTCTGTCCTCTACCCACTGTCCTTTTGCATTTCCTGACCACTCAATTGAATAGCAGTGACTTTCCCTTTTTCTTCTCTATGTCCCTTGCTTAATTTTTTTTACCATAGTGGTCATGGTCATCTGACATGGCTATTTGATTAACTAGTTGCATGTCTCTCCCAAAAAGAATGTAGGCTCCATGAGAGCAGGGACCTCTTCTCTTTTGTCCGCTGTGACTTTCTTAGTTCCTAACCAGTGCTCCGTACATATTTGTTAAATAAATCTCTCCATCACTGATGAGCGGCAAGACATTTGTCACCTGGAAAAGGAAACGTTTTACCCAGTGGATCTGTGACATTGTCTCCACTGCAGAGACCAGCCCTGCAAAGTGGATGGCATTATGACTCCTAAGTTATCATTATTATTATTAAAATAGTGAGTGTCAACCATCCCGGGCACTCCTCAGGCAGGTGTGCATAGAATGCATGGGCCTGCCCTCCACACGGCAGCGAAGGTGTGTGTTCACGAAACTAAGGTTGTCTGTGTACGTGGGGATTGGCAAACCATGGCTCCCAGGCCACATCTGGCCCATTTCTTGTTTTTGTGTGGTTTATGAGATAGGAATGGTTTGTACACTTTTAAATGGTTGAGGAAAAAAATCAAAACAAGAATAATATTGTGATATGAAAATTATATAGACTTGAAATCTCTGTGTCTATAAATAAAGATGAGTGGCACACAGGTATGTTCCTTCACTGCATACCACCTATGGCTGCTTTTGTGTTCTACCGGCAGAGGTGGGCATTGCTACAGAGACCACATGCCACACAAAATCTAAAATATTTACCATCAGCCAGGCGTGGTGGCTGTAATCCTAGCAGGGAGGCTGAGGTGGGTGGATTGCTTAAGCTTGGGAGAGACCAGCCTGAGCAAGAAAGAGACCCCTTCTCTACTAGAAAAAATAAAAACCAGAAACATTAGCAGGATGTAGTCATAGGGTACTGGTGGTCCCAGCTATTTGGGAGGCTAAGGCAGGAGGATCACTTGAACGCAGGAGTCTGAGATTGCTGTGAGCTGGGCTCATGCCACGGAACTCTAGCAGGGGCAGCACAGCGAGACTCCATCACTAACTAACTAACTAAAAAATAAATAAATAAATAAATAAATAAAATCTTTACCATCCAAATAGTAAAACAGCAAGAGTCTGCTGACTCCTGTTTTAGAACTACATGTGATTGTTAGAAGGTGAGAGGCAGGATAAAACAGGAACATTTCTTTCCATTCTTGGGAGCAAGTAATCTGTCTTCTTGGGAGGAGGGGGAAGATGGGTGTGCTCCCCCCAATGAGTACGCAGTAAGGGTACACGGCACACCTGGGTGTGGGACATGGCTATACCAGGGGCCTTACCTAACAATGCAAACATTGTAGCCTAATCCTTTCTACTCTCACATTAACCTAAAAAAAAAAAAAAAAGAAAAAGAAAAAGAAATGTGTCTTCTTTCATGGTGGCCTCTTGTTCTCTTGGGACCTTGCTGAGACGATCTTTGGGGGCTTCCATTTCTTTACCTATTGTGGGACATACACCGTAAAGCAACCTCCAGTGAATTACTACTCTGTATCAGCCACTCCCCTTGAGGGTGGGCAGAACCTGTAACTTGCTCCTCATCAGTAGAATGTGGCAAATGTGTAGCAGTGTCGCTCCTGGGATTATGTCCAGTTATGTAAGACTCCAGCTAACAGGCTGGAGGGAGAGCTGGCTGCTGGCCTGGGAGAAGAAGACTGCCATGCTGCGAACTGCTGATGGCAAGGGCCAAGGGGCAGGGAGCTGTGAGCATCCTCTGAGACCCGGGGGCAACTTTATCCAACTGCAAGTGAGAAGCCAGGGCTTTCTGTCCTATGGCCACTGGGGAATGAATTTTGCCCATAACCTATGAGCTTAGAAACACTTTTTCTTCTCTGATTGAGCCTCTGGATGAGAACAGCCCTAAAAAGCCTTGACTGCCGCCTACGAGAGCCTGAGCAGAGGCCCCAGGGAAGCTGTACCTGGATGCCTGGCCCCTCAGAAACTGAAATGCTAATTGTGTGTTGCTTTAAGCCGTCAAATGTGTGGTCATTTGTCACCTAACAATAGAAAACTAATACATATGTACAATAAAGTGTTTGAACTATATTTTAGAGTACACGGAAATTTGAAGGTTCCTCTTCAAGCAGTTTGTCATGATGCTAAAAATCACCTAGGATGCTTAGTAAAAATACAGATTCCTGGGCCAGGCACAGGGATTTCTTGCCTGAAATCCCAGCACTCCCATGGGAGGCCGAGGAAGGAGGATCTCTTGAAGCCAGGAGTTTAAGACCTAACTGGATAACATAGCAAGTCTTTATCTCTACAAAAATTTAAAAAAAAAAAAAAATTTTTTTTTTTAAATCAGCCGAGTACAGTGGCATGTGCCTATATTCCTAGCTACTCAGGATTATATTGCTGAGCTCAGAAGTTTGAGGATGCTGTGAGGTGTGATGTTGCCACTACACTCCAGCCTGGGCAACAGAGTGAGACCCTGTCTCAGAAAAAAAAAAAGTCAGAGGAACTCTTAGTGTAGAGGAAATTGTCTCAAAACTTCAAAGTGAACATTGAACGCAGCCTGCCAGGTGGCTGTGGGGATGAGGAGTGTGGGCCTCCTCGCTTTGGACACATCAGCAGCTGTTGCAATCTGCACATGTCACCGCCCGTGAGCATGCCTCTCTGCGCACATGTGCTTGCATAACTTCTCTTTGCTTCTCCAGGTCCTCCTGAGACCAGCAGTGGTGTGGAGCTGAGAATATCTGTCTTTCTTCCCCGCATCCTAAGGGTGGCTCTTGAGAGTGATTCAGGCAGGGTGTCCCACCAGGCAAGAGCAGGAAGCAGGGACACAAGCCTTTTTGCAAAGGGCTGATGACCAGATAAGGCCTTGTCCAAGTACAGGATTCTTCAAAATGAGTGGCTGCAGGGAAAGGGTAAGGTATATTGGGGGATCCAATAGTGGTGGCCTTTTGTGCAAAAACTAGTTCTTTTTTTATCCAGTAGAGAGGGAGGGGATTTTCCAAGGATTTAGAGTACAAGACTGAAATCATGGCTATGTCTGGTGAGGAAAGAATTAGATGAGCTGGGGCTGCCTCCCTGTCTCAATTCACCATCCTGGAAAAACAGATATTGTAAGGGGGCAGAGAGGTGCCCTGCCCCCTGCAGCTAGGGCTTGGGGTGTCAGGGCTCCCCAGAATGGAGAGCCACTCCCCTCCACAGGTTGCCCCACCATTGAGCTGTAGGGGTTCCCGCTGACTCTGCTGTCTCTCCCTGGCCTGGCCGCTGCCCCACTGCAAGCTGCCCCTACCAATTCTGGCCGAGCCTCCGTGCTTTCTTCAAGTCGCCCAGAAACTTTCCCAGGGGCCTAAAGCTGCACAGATCTGGAGGCTGCGGCCTGGAAGCGAGCTCATCCTTTAAAGTGCCTGGATCCCAATGCCACCTCCCAGTACCCCTGTCCACCTCTGCACAACCCAAACAACTCTTTCACATGTCCTGAGTGCGGCCTTGTAGATCTTTGGGTCCTTTTGCAAAGAATTCACTTATTCATTCAACTTTTATCAGGCCATTAGTATTTTGCCAAGCACCACATTAACAATGGTGATAAAAGATAAGACACAGTCTCTGCCCTCAGGATGTCCTGTTTTGGGGGAGAGGAGCTGGAGATGGAAGTAAATAGAACATTATAATGCAATGTGGAATTTACCCTGGGAACACAAAGGCTAGAAACCTCTGTGCTCAGAGATGGTCAGAGAAAGCTTCCAGAAAAGGGTAATTTTTTAAGTGGATGATTGACAACCAGCCACTTAGGAAATTACACATCTAACTACGGTGGCAATGGGAATGGAGTTCCCCTCAGAAAGAATAAAAAAGACTTGAAAATGACCAGATATAGAATAAAATGAGAAGGTGAAATCAAAGATAACTAAAGTCCAAGACTGTGTTATTGGAAAAGTGACAGGGTCATTGATAAGTATGGAAATTAGCAGGAATATCAACGTGAGGGTGGGAAAAAAAGGTATTAAACGGGCCAAGACCAGCACTCTGGGAGCCCAAGGGGGGAGGATCACTTGAGGTCAGCAGTTTGAGACCAGCCTGAACAAGAGTGAGACTCTATCTCGACTAAAAATGGAAAAATTAGCCAGGCATGGGGGTATGCACCTGTAGTCCCAGCTACTGAGTTTGAGATTGCAGTGAGCTGTGATCATACCACTGCACTCTAGCCAGGGTGACAGAGTGAGTCTCTGTCTCGAAAAGAAAAAAAAAAAAAGAGGGCTTTAAACACATAAAAGATTCCAGTGTTTGAGAGGAAAGTGGGATATAGTTCAGAAGAGCACTGTTAATACAAGCTGTGTTCATATGGCTTTTCTATGTCCTGACAAGTAGGGTACCACATGCCGTTGGGAATAGCCTGGGAGAATATTTCCTGACAATGAAGTGTCTTTGCAGAACAGCACTCTGTGTTGTAAAATAAGAATATAGAATTAAAAGCCAGAAGACCTGAATTTGAGTCTTCTCTCTACTGGTGATATTATTGGCCAAGTTAAGTAACCAACAATTATGACACACTGTCTTCTACACCTGGACAATGTAAATAATTCAAGCACATAACTCTGGCTTTGCTGGAACACCAAATGAGATCATTAAAATGAAAGTGTTTTGTTAAATGTAATGCATTCTACAAATAGTGAGAACAATTGCTATTTCATTTTCCAGCTTGCTCTCTTTCTTTTACTCATGTCTTTGAAACACCAATTTTTTTATTTTTTATTTTTATTTATTTTTATTTTTGCAGTTTTGGGCTGGGGCTGGGTTTGAACCCACCACCTCCAGCATATGGGGCCAGCACCCTACTCCTTTGAGCCACAGGTGCCACCTGAAACACCAGTTTTTTTTTGAGACAGGGTCTTGCTCTGTGTCTAAGACTATATAGAGCAGTGGCGTTGTCACAATTCACTGCAACCTCAAACTCCTGGGTTTAGGAGATCCTTTTGCCTCAGCCTCTTGAGTAGCTGGGACTACACCCACCAACCATGCTTAGCTAATTTTTCTATTTTTTTTTTGTAGAGATGGGGTCTTGCTCTTGCTCAGGCTGGTCTCAAATTCCTGACCATGAGTTTCCTGGGCTCAAGTGATCCTCCTGCCTCAGTCTCCCAAAGTGGTAGTATTACAGACATGAACCAATCTAGTCTGGCCAAAATCAATAATATTTTGGATGGGCGTGTTTATCAGCATGGTTTTTCTGATTACAAAAGTAACCATACTCTGTGTTTACATAATGTGAACATAATGGAAACAGATAAGAGAAAAAGTGAAATCCACCCACTGCCCTCATCCTGGAGATAACCAGAGTTTGTGCATTCTCTTTCTGGACATCTTACCTTGTTTATGAACCTAGTCTTTCCAGGAAGTACAACAAAGGAATTGGAAGAGAAACTCCACTTCTACCCCTTTAAAGTTTATTCGGTGGGAAATTCTCCTCTGCCACTGGCTAAGAACCTGGCAGGCCCCTCAATTTTCTTGCTCAGGAAACTATTCTGCAATAACAAAACACAGTGTCAAGTCAGAATTAAGTACTAGATTTAATTCATCAATTCAGCCATGGTTTACAAGAAAGTTTTTTTGTTTTTTTTGAGACAGAGCCTCAAACTGTCACCCTGGATAGAGTGCTGTTGCATCACAGCTCACAGCAACCTCCAATTCCTGGTCTCAAGCAAGTCTCCTGCCTCCGCCTCCCAAGTAGCTGGGACTACAGGCGCCTGCCACAACTCCCGTCCATTTTTGGTTGCAGCCATCATTGTTGTTTGGCGGGCCCGGGCTGGATTCGAACCCGCCAGCTCAGGTGTATGTGGTTGGTGCCTTAGCCTGTTGAGCCACAGTCACCGAGCCAAAAGAAAGACTTTTTGAAGGTGGCTGGGGTGGGGATCTGCTTTTCTTTCTCCTTTATCCTCTTCCCTATTTGCTCACTTGGCAAATTCAAGGAGGCAGAGAAGGGAGGGGAGGAAGAGAGGGACCTCTTTGCTTGGCTGCAGGCTGGAGCCCTCTGGGCTGACACAGGCTTAGGGCAAACACTTCCTCTCAGAGCCTGGCTGATACCTCTTTTTCAGTTGGCTGTGGCCTGCTTCAGCCCTCAGCTCTCTGGGATCTGGTCTTCATAGGCTTCAGACTCTCACAGACTCCTTTATGGACTTACAGTGGATGCAGACGGGGGCTTCCCTGTTCTTAGCTCAAGACCTCTGAGAAGCAGTCATGCACTGTTTGTCCATAAACACGGTCATCCATGGGGATGTAGCTATTTCTCAGTCACAGCCCTCTTCTCTCCCCCTCCCCCCACCCTGCCACAAGACTTTCTAGCTTCCTCGGGTGTAAATCGGGCATCAATTGATCGGGTACCCCATCTTCAAGAAACAACAAACCACGCTCTATAAGTCCATCCGCTCTGGACTTCAGAAGAGGGACTCAGCGTTCCTCATTCCTGGCCCTCTGTAGCAGAACTCTTCAACTAAATTTCCTCACGGAGCCCTTTATCTCCACTTCCTTATCTTCTTACAGTGAGTAAGAGAGTTTCAATATTTACTTTGAAAATTCCTCCAAGGTGTCCTGCCTCAAGCCCCACTCAGTGTCCATTACTGTTCCAGACCTTGATGAAACCACTGAAACTTACATTGTAACAGCCAGTTCCATGTATTAACATATGTACATGTAAAGATGTTTTTAACAAAATGTCATTATATGAATACAGTTTTTTTCACTTAATATATCTTAGACATCTTTCCACGTCAGTAAAAACAGATTCATCTAATTAACATAAATTGTTGTAATTAGCCTACAGAGTATAGAAGCTATAGATGTCAAGGAGCAGTGCTGTGGTTTAAGACTGCTTCTGGAGGCTCGGCGCCTGTGATTCAAGTGGCTAAGGCGCCAGCTACATACACCAGAGCTGGCGGGTTCAAATCCAGCCTGGGCCTGCCAAACAACAATGACAACTACAACCAAAAAATAGCTGGGTGTTGTGGCGGGTGCTGTAGTCCCAGTTACTTGAGAGGCTGAGGCCAGAGAATTGCTTAAGCCCAAGAGTTGGAGGTTACTGTGATCTGTGATGCCACAGCATTCTACCCAGGGTGACATCTTGAGGCTCTGTCTAAAAAAAAAGACTGCTCCTGGAACAGAAAGGTCGCCTGACCTAGTTTTTGCAGATGGCAGCCTCAATATAGAGATAATGACTACAGGCCTGGGCTGGGTGGCAGTGATAAGGGGGTGAGTAGGTGGCATGGAGAGAGACTGGAGGCAGAATCACAGCATTCCCAGAAGGATTGTGGTTCAAGTAGTTGTTCCACCGAACTGCCCCCTGGCCCTTGGATGTACTAAGAGTGTAAATAACGTACAGGTGCAATCTTCCTACCTTTTCTCATCTTATCATCATTCAATGATCCAAATACATCTTGGACAAGCACTTTTATTCTTCGGGCCCTCCCAGTTTTCCTTTCTTTCCCCTTCCGTGTTTGGTGTTGGGGGGAAGAGGAGATGAGTAGGACACATTAGCAATTGGGATTACCGTTAAAGGAGGCGGGAGGGAAATAGGGAACAGCAGGCGACCTGAATACGTTGGCAGGGGAAAGGAAGCAGGAGCGAAGACTTTTCCCCTGAATCATCCTGGTTCTGTCCGCTCTTTCCTCCCTTACCTCTGCGCCACTGCTTCCAACAGGGGTGAGCAAAAGTTATTATCTTAGTTCCAAAATGACGTACGGTAGGGAACCAAAAACAGCAAACAAATAAACAACAATAAAATAAACCCAGGCCACTAATGAAATGCTGCCATCTGTGACCACTGTAACATTGTTTCCTGCGTCCTAGTCACGCCTCTATCATGAATGTCATGATGCCGTGTGGCATTCTCAACGTCGTCATCATTCGTTAGCTGTCGGACTGTGAGAGGCTGTTAATATCCACAGCAAACTGGCACCAGGGACATAGCCATTCCCTGAAATAGGTGAGTGTTCAGGGGGACAATGTTGGAGAGCTGCTCCAGCCACCGAGGCTCTGTCAGCGTTAGACTGTTAAAAACAGAAGAAAAAAAATCACAAGTGTGATGCAAGATAGGTGCTTCGGAGAAGGATTTGAACATCAAAGGACTCAGAAAGGCCCTTGGGAAAATGGATCAAGCCAGAGAATATTTTTGTACAAACAATTCCTTTCGTGATCGGACTGTAAAATCAACCACGAAGCAAAATTATAAGTTGTGTCAGAAATGTTCATCCCTCAAATAAATAATTCATGCATTCTTGGCTTATTCTAAAACTTAATACGTATTTCTAATATGATATTAGCTAAATCTTCTTGAAAATAAACAAAGAATTTTAAAGTTTTTCACATTTTATTTACCCTTGTTCCAAATAAATTCTTTTTTTTTTTTTGAAACAGAGCCTCAAGCTGTCACCCTGGATAGAGTGCCGTAGCATCACAGCTCACAGCAACCTCCAATTCCTGGGCTCAAGCGAGTCTCTTGCCTCTGCCTCCCAAGTAGCTGGGCCCACAGGCGCCCGCCGCAACACCTGGCCATTTTTTGGTTGCAGCCGTCATTGTTGTTTGGCGGGCAGGGCTGGATTTGAACCCGCCAGTGCAGGTGTCCGTGGCTGGTGCCCTAGCCCATTGAGCCACAGGTGCCGAGCCGTTCCAAATAAATTCTAATCAAACATTGAAAAAATTAATATGCCCATGTGGGGTATATCTGGAGGACAAATAATTAAATTTTAGATTAATACTATTTTATACTGTTTGGTTTTTTTTTCTTTTGGAGACAGGATCTTACACTGTTGTCCAGGCTGGAGTTCAGTGGCATCATCATATCTCACTGTAGCATTGAACTCCTGAGCTCAGGTGATCTTCCTGCATCAGCCTCCATCATGCCTGGCTAATTTTTCTTTTTCTTTTTTTTTTTTTTTTCAGTTTTGGCCGGGGTTGGGTTTGAACCCATCACCTCCGGCATATGGGGCTGGCACCCTACTCCTTTGAGTCACAGGCACACACTGCCCTAATTTTTCTTTCTTTCTTTTTTTTTTTACAGAGACAGGGTCTCACTCTTGCTCAGGCCAGTCTCAAACTCCTGGCCTCACTCTTCTCACCTTGGCCTCCCAAAGTGCTAGGATTATAGGTGTGAGCCACCATGCCCAGCTTGTTTGGACTTTTTACTTATTATTACTATTTTTGAGACAGAGTCTCATTGTGTCACCTTCGGCAGAGTACCATGGCATCGTAGCTCACAGCAACCTCAAACTCTTGGGCTTGATCCTCCTGCCTTAGCCTCTGGAGTAGCTGGGACTATAGACCCCATCACAGCTTGTGGCTATTTTTAGAGATGGGTCAGGGCAAAGGGGGAGTGTTACTCTAGCTCAGGCTGGTCTCGAACTCCTGACTTCAGGAGATCCACCTGCCTCAGCCTCCCAGAGTGTTAGGATTACAGGCATGAGCCACTGCACCCAGCCTCAGGAATAGCATATGTTTTAAATTTTGGTGATCATTCCCTAGGTTGTTGTTAAAAATGGAAGGAAGGTCTTTTCCATCAAGGGTCCAAGCCAATACATTTCTCATTCCCTGGAGCTCTTTGTGACCTAAATAAGGGAAACTTAGTAAGAGTCTTAGCTTTCCCTAAACACATCCCATCAACTGGGGCAGCAGTTATACTACTGAGCATCTTTTCTGCATGCCAAGCTCCTAAAGAATCATAAAGAATATAAAAAGTAGTAAAAACCACACTTCTTATTGACAAAGAGACTGCAATACAAACACACACAGTTATTTATGAACTCCAAATAAAGAGCCTTTTGAAAATATAAATAACCTTAAACACAGCTTGCTAGAACTTGTCCTGGACAGATCATCTTTATTCCCATGGGACTTTTTGTTTTCAGGCAATGGTTGGTATGTGAAAATAGCACTTGCATTAACAATGGTAACTATTTTTGTCATGGGAGAGAAAGAATTTAATAATTTCAAATGGGGGGGAAAAAACCGAAGCGCCTTCTGAACAGAATAGTGTGACAGATTCCTGGTATCTTGGCAGCCATGAGATACAACGAAGCCAAGGTGTTCTTTGGGAGGGCCTTGTGGGAACAGGGTGGAGAGGCATTGCGTTGGGGGCCTGCCAAGCCTGAGTTGGAGCATCATTAGGCAATCAAAACACTTTGGCTTCTAAATAGATCTGTTACCTATTAATCATGAGCAAATGTCAACTCTTTAAATCTCAACTTCCTCATTATAAAAGATTTGTAAAAATAATAATTTGTTTTCATCCAGGTGTCATTTGAGTAGTTATAAAACAAATAAAGAGACAGAGAGACTTATAGAAAGTACTTAATCAAAACAGTTACTATCTCGCCATCGCCATTAACACTATCATCAATAATATCTAAGAACTATGGAATAACCTTGACTTTTTCTAAATGAAACTTTAGCAACTCTGAGGCAGCGCCCATAGCTCAGTGGATGGGGTGCTGGCAACATACACCGAGGCTGGTGGGTTTGATCCTGGCGCAAGCCAGCTAAAACAACAATGACAACTGCAACAAAAGAAAAATAGCCAGGCGTTGTGGCAGGCACCTATAGTCCCAGCTACATGGGAGACTGAGGCAAGAGACTCGCTTAAGCCCAAGAGGATTACTTAAGCTCACAGTCTGCTGTGAGCTGTGATGCCAAGGCACTCTACCCAGGGTGACAGCTTGCTTGAGAGTCTGCCTCAATAAATAAATAAACAGGGGCAGCGCCTGTGGCTCAAAGGAGTAGGGCAGCAGCCCCATATGCCAGAGGTGGTGGGGGTTCAAACCCAGCTCTGGCCAAAAACTGCAAAAAATAAATAAATAAACAAATAAGAATTTTTTTTTTTTGGGCCGGGGCTGGGTTTGAACCTGCCACCTCCAGTATATGGGGCCAGCACTCTACTCCTTGAGCCACAGGCATTCCCCATAAATAAGAAATTTTAGCAAATCTGTTGACAATAGTTTAAATTATATATCTCCTTGACTCAAGAATTTTAGTCCCCAAATTCTTCCTCCATATTTCTCCATTAATATGCAAAGAAGTTCCAGAATCTTTTTTTTTTTTCAATTTTTAGAGACAGAGTCTCAAGCTAAAGGGCAGTGGTGTGACCAGCTTCAACTTCCTGGACTCAAGTGAATCCTCCTGCCTCAGCCTCCTGAGGAACTAGAACTACAGGTGCATGCCCCTATCCCCAGCTAGTTTGTATGTTTTGTGTAGAGGCGGGAATCTTACTCTCTTGCCCACGCTGGTCTTGACCTCCTGACCTCAGGCCATCCTCCCACCTCAGCCTTTCAAAGGACTGGGATTACAGGACTGAGCCACTGTTCCTGGCCCCTGAATCTCTTATCTCAAACATCAAAAACAACAACAAAAAACAAAAGACCAAAGCCTGCCCTGTCCCTTCATCTCCCTCTAGGAAATGCTTTATTTCTCTGCGGTTGTTCAGAGTGGAACTTTGTGAAGGGCTTACCTGGTATTACTCCCCTGTCTCTCACTTCTCAAGCCCCTATAAACCTTCTCAAACCATGTTTCTATCTGCACGAGTCCACCGACATTCCCCTTGTCAATGTCACATACAACTTCCTCATCTCCAAATCCAGGGGTCGTGGCTCTGCTCTTTGCTTCTGTGGCCCTTTAGTAACACTCTCTGGAAGTATTTCTTCTCCTGCTGTCCATGATTATCACTCTTAGATCATTCTCTTACCTTCCTGGCTACCCCTTTTTACCATGATCTTGGCTGGATGTTTTAATTCTGAAGAGTTGAGGAATTCTGGAGTACCATAGGAGGGACCAGCTCCATCCCCTTCTCCATGGCTCCTGACTGCCCAGATAATCCCATCCAGTCTCAGGGCCTAAAGAACATCAATGTCTTTGTCTCTAGAGACGGGTTGGTGGGTGGCTAGAGGGAGGGGCATAGTTATTTAGCCCCCATCTTCCCTCTGACTGCACAGGAGACATTGAGTTCTGCATGTAGAAAAGGCATTTGCAACCTAGCGTGCCTAAAAAAATTGCAGATTCACACTCCCAACCCTACCTCCCCCATGCTTCTGAGTCCCAGTAAGCAGCACCGCCATTATGGCACTGGCTGAAACCAGTTACGGGCTCGGCACTGTAGCTCAAGTGGCTACAGGAAATCCCCAAGTCTACCGCTCCAGCTGCCCTCGTGATTTACAGACTCCAATGTGAAACTTACCCTGAATCTGCCCAGTTGTCTCTAGATTCTTGGCAAGCACTACCATCTTCATTCTCTCTAAACCTTAGATCAGTGGTCCCCAATCTTTTTGGCACCAGGAACCAGTTTCATGGAAGACAGTTTTTCTATGGACCAGAGATGTGGGGGTGGTTTGGGGATGATTCAAGAACATTACATTTATTGTGCACTTTATTTCTATTACTACTACACTGTAATATGAAATGAAATAATTACACAACTCACCACAATGCAGAATCAGTGGGAGCCCTGTGCTTGTTTTCCTGCAACTAGATGGTCCCATCTGGGGATGATGGGCGACAGTGACAGTTGAAGCTTCACTTGTTCACCTGTTGTTCACCTCTGGCTGAGCAGCCTGGTTCCTAACAGGGGTCAAACCAGTGCTGGTCCACAGCTGGGGGTCAGGGACCACCCTCAGCCTTAGGTGACTTTCCACCCCACTTAGATCGCATGAGACCCTGCGTGCTCTGGTCCCTGCTTCACACTTATTCCCACATTAGCCTCCTTTCTGTTCCCCTGCTCTTACTTTTTATTCCCTCCTTCTGGACTATTCTTCCCAATGACTTTTCCCATATGTCTGTTTCTTGTCCTCAGATCTCAGCTCAAATGTTGGCTCCTCACACAGGGCTTCCCTGACCACTCCATCTAAAGGGACCCCTCTACTATCTCTCTCATAACCCTGTTAATGATTTGCACGGCCCTTACATATTACTATACTGTCTGGCATTTTCTCGTCATTGTATCTTCTCACAAGAATGAGGACCTCGGCTCGGCACCTGTGGCTCAACGGGCTAAGGCGCCAGCCACGTACACCTGAGCTGGCTGAATCCACCCCAGGCCCACCAAACAACAATGGTGGCTGCAACCTAAAAATGGCCAGGTGTTGTGGTGGGCGCCTGTAGTCCCAGCTACTTGGGAGGCAGAGGCAGGAGACTCGCTTGAGCCCAGGAATTGGAGGTTGCTGTGAGCTGTGATGCCACAGCACTCTGTCCAGGGTGACAGCTTGAGGCTCTGTCTCAAAACAACAACAACAAAAAGAATGAGGACCTCATTAGAAAAGTTCTGCCCACTGTCCTCAGTGACTGGCACAGAGCAGGCATCCGTAACTGATTTTTTTTTTTTTGGTAGAGTGCTGTGGTGTCACACAGCTCACAGCAACCTCCAACTCCTGGGCTTAGGCGATTCTCTTGCCTCAGCCTCCTGAGTAGCTGGGACTACAGGCGCCCGCCACAACGTCCGGCTATCTTTTTGTTTTGCAGTCCGGCCAAGGCCGGGTTTGAACCTGCCACCTTCGGTATATGGGGCCGGCGCCCTACTTGATGAGCCACAGGCACTGCCCCTGGTTTTTTTTTTTTTTTTTGAGACAGAGCCTCAAGCTGTCACCCTGGGTAGAGTGCTGTGGCATCACAGCTCACAGCAACCTCCAACTCCTGGGCCCAAGCGAGTCTCTTGCCTCCGCCTCCCAAGTAGCTGGGACTACAGGTGCCCGACACAATGGCCGGCTATTTTTTGTTGTAGTTGTCCATGTTGTTTGGCGGGCCCAGGCCAAATTTGAGCTTAGCTCCAGTGTATGTGGCTGGTGCCCTAGTCGCTTGAGCTACAGGCACTGAGCCCGTAACTGATTGTCGAAAGCAAAGCCATGCAACAGTCAGTTGTCCGGTATCTGTCAGCATATGCTCTGAAAGGTTAGCAGCTTTAGAATTTTAATCCTCTACTTTCTCTTGGGATGCAGAATAGGGGATGCTGGTGGTGATATTTGCTTTTCATTGTAAAGGAAAACATATTAAAAAATGCAAAGTCATTTTTGTTTTAGGGGTCCCTCTCCAGAACTTCAACATTGTTTTGAGGCAAAATGACATAGATATAAATAAAATGAACAACACAGGAGTTTCTTGCTCTGGATGATCCTCCTTACCGTTTCCCTAAACTGTCTTCTCTGGTTAAGGTCTGAATTGTTCTAGTGCATACACCCAAAAAGCAGCCATTGAACACCTACTGTGTGCCAGAAACTTACCTACCGAGAAGGCAAAAATGTCCTTCCTCCAGCTGTCCTCAAAGACCTCACACTCAGGGGAAGAGAGAGGCATACACAGGCGGTGATGATCTACAGTGGCCCTTGTGACCTGGACACAGGACAGGATAACTCTGAAGTCCTGGGCAGGGATATCCAGTTTAAGAAAGGCCTCCTGCAGGTGTAACCACAAGGCCGACTCTGAAGGCAGGCGCTGGGGCAGGTGGGTGAAGGAGGGGTATTTGAGACAGGGACAGCAGATTAAAGTGCACAGCAGGTAAACTTGACCATCCTGAGAACCACGGACAATCACTCAGTCTCCTTGTGCTAGTTTTCTAGGGCTGCCATAACAAGAGGGCCACCGGCTGGGTGGATTAAACAAAGACGGATGGCTGCTTTCTCCCCGTGTCTTTGCATCTCTGCTTCTTATGAGGACACAGGTCATATTAGATCAGGGCCCACCGGGATGACTTCATCCTAACTTAATTACCTCTCTAAACACCCTATCTCCAAAAGGAGTCACCCTCAGAGCCATTGGTGTTTAGGATTTCTTTTTTGTTTTTTTTTGTAGAGACAGAGTCTCACTTTGTCACCCTCAGTAGAGTGCTGTAGCGTTATAGCTCACAGCAACCTCCAACTCCTGGACTTTGGCAATTCTCTTGCCTCAGCATCCTGAGTAGGTGGGACTACAGGCACCCACCACAACACCCGGCTATTTTCTGTTGCAGTTTGGCCGGGGCTGGGTTTGAACCCACCACCCTCGGTATATGGGGCCTGTGCCCTACCCACTGAGCCACAGGCACTGCCCGATGTTTATGATTTCAACATAGGAATTTGAGGGTGGGGAGAAATAACTCAGCCTGTAACATTAGTAAACAAAGAAGGAATTTATATTACAAAGATACCAGGATGTCATATGTCAAGAAAACAGTTGGACAGCACCTGTGGCTCAGTGGAGAGGGCACCAGCCCCATATACCAAGGGTGGCGGGTTTGAACCCGGCCCTGGCCGAATTGCCACAAAAAAATAGCCAGGCATTGTGGCGAGTGCCTGTAATCCCAGCTACTCAGGAGGCTGAAGCAAGAGAATCGCCTAAGCCCAGGAGTTGGAAGTTACTGTGAGCTGTGATGCCGTGGCACTCTATCAAGGGCGAAAAAGTAACATTCTATCTTTACAAAAAAAAAAAAAGAAAGAAAGAAAGAAAGAAAAAGAAAACAGTTAAACAAAGAGTTTCCCCTATCTCTCTCCCTCTCACCTCCTCTCTTCCCCGCTCCCACACTTACATCCCGGATTCTCTTTTATGTAATTGTGTATGCATATGTACACAATATACAGATATATACACATACACAGATTTATACACATATAAATACAGATTCATATATACACAGATTTATACACATATAAATACAGATTTTTCCCAAGAAAGCCCTTACTCATGGACTTCCACATCTCCTTTTTCCTGAATTGCAAACCAATCCCCTTTCCTTACCCAGTAAGTAATATCCCTGTGCAACACACTTAGTTTTGTCTATTTCACACTTCACAGAAATGAAGCTGTATAGCACCTAATACACTGTATGTTTTCTTCCCTAAACATTCTATTATTGAGAGTCAAGCATGTTGCTCTTTTCTCTTCCTTCCCCACGTGTCTCGTGTCTCTCTCCCTCCCTTCTCTCTTTCTCCTCTCTTCCCCCCTTTCTCTCTCTCTCTCTCTCTCTCTCTCCTTCCCCTTAATGCTGCTCTGCAGCTTCCCCTGCTAATAAAGACCTTCCGTACAAAAAAAAAACAAAAACAAAAAAACCCCCAAACAGAGTCAAGCATGTTGATTCATGCTTCTATAGTTCAGCGGTTCTCAACCTTCCTAATGCCGTGACCCTTCGATACAGCTCCTCATGTTGTAGTGCCCCCCAACTATAAAATGATTTTCATTGCTACTTCCTAACTGCAGTTTTGCTGCTGCTATGAATTGTAATGTAGATATCTGATATGCAGGATGTATTTTCCTTGGTTGCGACCCACAGGTTGAGAACCGCTGCTCTACTTCATTTTCTTTTCTTTTCTTTCTTTTTTTTTTTTCATATGTGTGCCCCAGGCACGAAGCAGCTTTGGCCATGGACAGGCGCAAGCTCGGATGAACAAGGGGCTTCTACTTCATTTTCTTGCCGTGTACTATGTGTCACCATTGTATATGGTATGTTACCATCTTTCCATCCTACTGCTCACCACCGTTTGGGTTGTAATCCAGGCTGCTGTAAACAGTGTGCACATGTCTCCTTGTCCACATGTGCTAGAAATACTCTAAGATACGTTGCTTAGGAGTCTCTCGGTCACAGGTTCTGCACAAGTTAACTTTACTGGTCACTGCCAAATTATGTTCCCAAGTGAAAACTTCTTTCCAACATTGAATATCATTAGACTTTCAAATTTTTTAGTAAGAAACCATGTCTCATTAATGGTTTTAATTTTCATTGCCTTGATTACTAAATGAGATTGTGCGGCCTTTTTCGTATTTAGGGGCCACCTGTGTTTGCTTTTGGTGAAGAAGTGTCTTTTCATACTTTTGCCCATTTTTACTTTTTTCTTTTCTTTTCTTTTTTTTTTTCTTTTTTGAGACAGAGCCTCAAGCTGTCACCCTGAATAGAGTGCTGTGTGGCATCACAGCTCACAGCAACCTCCAATTCCTGGGCTCAAGCGAGTCTCCTGCCTCCACCTCCCAAGTAGCTGGGACTACAGGTGTCCACCACAACGCCCGGCCATTTTTTGGTTGCAGCCGTCATTGTTGTTTGGCGGGCCCGGGCTGGATTCGAACCCGCCAGCTCAGGTGTACATGGCTGGTGCCTTAGCCCACTGAGCCACAGGCGCCGAGTCCACTTTTTTATTTTCTCTATACATACACATGTATTTATTTGGTTTCCACTTTTTACCTTCACAAAATTAAAGAGGCTTAAAATTTAATAACAATAACAACGTTTAAGATAAGAACTAGAAACAAAAACCTCATAAAGCATGAACAAAGATGGGGACAGGGGCATGGATGGGGAGGGGAGGGGGGAGGATGGGTGGAGAGAGGGTAAATAGAGGGATCACACTTATGGTTCATCTTAGAAGGGTACAGGTGAAACTTATTAAATGCAGAATACATATGTTTTCATACAATAACCAAGAAAATCCCATGAAGGTTATGTCGAACAGTTGGATGAAAATATATCAGATTGTATATGAAGCCAGCACATTGTACCTCATGATTGCACTAATGTACACAGCTATGATTTAA